>WEKY01057063.1:52028-107716 GCA_013390045.1 Picathartes gymnocephalus | reverse complement strand
GTCTGGGCCATGAATATGTTATTTTCAGGTGAGATTTTTATATGCAACTTTGTTTTCTCCTTTTTCATAACATTCTGATCTGATGTACCATTTGCAACTTTTCCGTTCAAGTCTTTATGAGGGCTAGTTAGATCTACTACAACATATGCACATCTGAATTGGCACTTTGAAAGTTATTCTTCTTAATTCCTTCCCATTACTGTTAAAAATCAGATGGAGTAAGATCATATATTTTCAAATGGTATCTTTTTTCTCATTGCCACTGCAGAGATCCTTCTGCATCATTTGTCTCCAATACTGCTTCCTCTCTTGGACTTTATTACATTTGCAGACAAACTTGAGGATTCCTAGTAGACACTTTTACTGAGAAATTACCTGCAATGTGCATTTTTCTGTAACTCTGAAAGAATGTCTTTTATTCCCTAGTAGTGTTTTATGGTGTTTCATTTAAGATTGGACTTCTGCAATCAGAAATTTCCAACCCCACAAAGACCTTTTAAACTTACTTTCTTGTAAGCTGTCAATAGGTGACTGAAGTTGTGTAACCTTGCATTTCCTGGGCCACAACTGGGAATCACGCTGCTATTCCCAAATGAGCTATTAAATAATGATAGAGGCCTGCATGATTTCTGGTGACTGCACTAGAAGTGTAGTAGACAGACATTAAACATCCTGTGCCTCCTATTTGCATAAACGTTGGCTTAGAAATCTCTAGGGCCAGTAGTCTTCAAAATAGTCAGTAACGACCTAGCTAATTAGGGATTAAACATGCAAGGCCAGCTTCAGGGCATGAGTGAGGTGTGGGTTCAGGATCGTGCCCAGGCTGGGACCAACACCTGCTTGTCACACAGCACTGGGTAAGGGCAGAGGGAGGGGAGCAGGATTTCAAAGGGACCAATTACACAGATCAACAGAAGTATTTTTATGCCCTGCAAGTCATCACTCCTCCTAGTTCCTCAAAAATTTAGATGGAACGCAGAACCATAAAAGAGAGGTTTCTGCTTTCCTAGAAGAAAATTATGTTTGCTACATGAATGCTTCTAAAGCCTCTGTCACATATTTAGGATTACTTAAGGATACTCCCTATGCCTACTACCTTAACCAAAGTTAGAAAAAACAGCATTCTCCACTGACTCTATGGGAAATGGGAGCTTCCTAAGAAAGATTCCAATGGCTGAGATATGAATATCTCTCTTTGTAACTGTTGTTGGGTACCCATTCAAGTGTGACCAGGGAGAAAGCAGAATTATGTGACCAGGGAGAAAGCACCATTATATATTAACTTCAGAATTCTGATGTAGGAGTTAGGGATATGAAATAATTTTAAATATTTGTAGGGGTTCCTGCAGAGATAATGACAACCAAGGAGAGAATTTGATAATGTAGGAAGGGGGGAAAATGCTGTTAGGCAAATTCAAAATCTGGGGTAATGTGGTGAAAAGAAACAGGATGAAGAATAGAAGAGTGTCTGGCAAATGTTATATAACTGAAATTATTCTGGCCAGCCTTGGGTAGAGAAGAGCCAAAACCCAGGGTCTGGTAAGGACCGCCCAGAATGAAGAATTGGAATGGAAAAAACTTGTGAAGCACTTTCCAACTGTCCCAAATTCCTTTGTCAGTAATGAGAAGTGCTTTTTACAAATTGCCTTGGATGGGGCTGGAGGTGGTGAGGTAGTGTCTAAGCTTCAGCATGTACCTTGCAGTTTCTGTGCATGAGCAAGCTGGATTGGAGGAGAGGAAAGTTGAGTTCCCCAATATTTCTGCAGAGGGAAAAAAGAACTTCTATTTAATTGCTGACTTTTTCCCAGTTTGCCTACCAGTGCTAAGCCATTGTTAGAACACTCAGCTCATTTTCTTCAGAAAAGATGTTACCAGCAGAGCAGCTGTGGTGTTTCAGTGAAGCATCTAAAATTAAATCATATGAAGCCATCTAATTTCTTATTTTCCCATTCCAGTAAAGTCTGTTTTCTGGTTCAAAAACATCTTGAGTGCCCTCAGCTTTTTATGACCTACATTCCATGCATTAGATAGTCTCGCCCTGCCCCCCCGACAAGTGACAGACACCCAAGGATGAAATGTCAATAATATTTTCCCAGAAGTAGCAATGATGCATGTCTGACTCAGGGAGAGAGAAACCAATGGGTGTATAAACAATACAAGCACAGAAAGATGAAAATGATGCAAGACAATCTGATAGATTTTTTTGTGTTCACAGTTTTTCATAAACACTCGGTATATTCAGTACTGATGTTATTTGCCTTTCAAAGTATTGGAGGTGAAATAATTGTTGTTTCACCATTTTAAAAGTGTTAGACACCTTTTTTTCCTTCCTATAAGTCTCTATTGTGTAAAAGGGCAATTATTTTTAACTTGTATAACTCAAGTGTGTGATAGTGCAATTTTAATTTTTTACCTGGACACTTATTAATTATGTCTTTTGGCATGACATGTATTAGATACGTTTGTTGAAATGTGTCTAAGTAGTGTTATTACTGAAGTTTTGAAGTAGAGTTTTGAAGCACAGAGACATTTGAAGACAACACAGAACAACCAACAATGTAGTAGATTGAAGCTGATGACAGCCCAAAAATACGTAGCCTTCTTAAATGTCTAAGCCTCCTTTTCTTTCTTGGGCCATATGGTTAAGATTTCATACTTTGGATCACGTAACTTTCTTGATAGTATAAGATTAAAGATTGTGATGCAAATGGATTTGGTGGCAGTGGGTAATCTGTTGGTTTTTGGAACAAAGAGGCAGGTCACAGAAGGAATCGTGGAATGACTTGAGTTGGAAGGGACCAGGGAGATCTTCTATTTCCAGCCCCCCTGCTACTGACAGTGATTGCCTTTCACAAGAACAGGTCGCTCAAAGCTCTGAAGTGTCCTTGAACACTTCCAGAGGTGGTGCATCCACAACTTCTCAGCGCAATCTATTCCAGTGTCTCACCACCCTCACAGTAAAATTCTTCCAAACACCTGAACTTATCCTGCTCTCTGGCAACTTAAAGCCATTTTCCCTGGTCCTGTCACTACAAGCTCCTGTAAATAGTCTCTCTCAATCTTCCTTGTAGGCCCCCCTTCTCTTCTGCAGGCTGAATAATCCCAAATGTCTTAGCATTTCCTCATAACCAACAGCTGAATAACGGATGTTGGATGGCACAGAAAGAGCAAAGGTCTTTTTAGCAAAGTATCCTGTACTTTTGAGTAGCCAGTAACATCTTAAAAAGGGTAGGAATAGGGCAAATAATCAGAAATAGATGGTCCTTGTATTATTCTACCAGCAAAACATTACCCTATGAATTAGGGAATTTGAGATTCAGGTTATATCTTTCTATCATTCTGGGATAACTGATGTGGTTGAGGGAATACTAATAGAAATTTTGTTTCTTGTGGTAAGGCATTTGCAACACTTAGGACAATAACTGAAAAATGTCAGTGTGTGTGATAATATTTATCTCTGTAACCCCATTCACGCTAGGTGAAGTGAGTATAGATTGAACTAGTTCTTCCACTTATATTGGCAAATCTGTTGCACAGATTTCATCAGAATATGCTGGGCGACTTCAGTGGCAGGATGAAAAGGTATTAATTTGGAATCACGAAGTGCAGCGGTCCAGCCAGTGGTTTTCCATAACTGTTATACAGAGTGTTTGCATCTCTTTGCATGTTTTGTAAACATTCTGCTTGCTACACTATAAACTGTATTTCTATTTTGAGGGTAAGTATCTGGGGTCTGGGTGTTTCAAACAGGCCAAGTAAATTGAGATACCAAATTTTGTTGCATACACAGACAAGAAATTTAATGATATGGATCTAGCCCATAAACAGTTTTCCTAAGACAATTTTGATGCACCAGCATTTTTAATTCATTGACCCTCTGAGTGCAAAGAATAAGTGTGTATGAAAGTACATGGGCTCCCTTTGAAGAGCACCGGGATAATTGGACACCTTGGAAAATACATAATACATGTATTAAGCAAGCAGAAGCTTAATGCTAACCAATAGGAAAAACTAAGAATGGGAGTTTTATGTATTATGAATACTATCCCTCTCCAGAGCATAAACGCTGGATTCAAGCCTACAGAATGATGTATCCATACATTTTAGAGTTTAGAGGGTCTTCTGTGGCTAGACATTTACATCTGGCTTTTGAAAGAATAATGCTTCATGCTTTTCTTTAAAAACAGTACTCCTCAAGACAGAAGTGGTTCCCTTGTTTTACGAGTCTCATGCTTTAAGCTCTTACCAGGCAGGGAGCTGGGCCAGACAGGCACTGAATGAGGGGCATTCAGCTGTGCTGTTCATGCCAGATACCGGTGCTCTGGCCTCCTGGGCTGGGCTGAGCAGAACTGGAGCTCTCCCTCTCTACTAAACCAGCAGGAATCCAAGGTGCAACAGAAAACAAAGCCAGAAGGAGAATGCAGCTTGTGGCTGGTGTGGAGGAGGGATTCTTGTGTTTTGGTCCACTCTATCACAGATAAAATCTGCACTGAAAGTTCTTTGAGGAGAATATGGGAGGAAAACTTATACTACATACACAACAGTATTCTGTCTTCTTCCAGATGCGGAATTTCTCTAAAGTGGACCTCTTTGGGCAAAGCTAGAGGGATGGCTTCTGCCTGTATCCCAGATAGGAACAGGGCAGGAAGGACCTAGCCTGAGTCATTCTACCGAAGTCCTCTGTTCATGGGCTAAGTTCCTCACTGGCTGTAGCTGTCAGTGACTTGCCTAAATCTACACTATTTAAACCAAGGACTGAATCCAGATCTCCTCAGTCTGGCCTACAGCCTTACATCAAAGCCAGTAAGATACGTACCACTGCTTTAAGATGAAGCCTGAGGACTCCTAAGTTTGTGAACCATTTTGTCCCCTGAAAATTTATCTTCTCAGATTTCCTCTATTTCAGAAAGGTGAAAAGATGTTCAAAGAAAATCCTAAACCAACAGTGCTTGATCAGAATTCTAACAAGTCATCTTTCTGTCAGCCTTTCTGTAGGAAGCCTTGGAGAGCAAAGAAAAAATATACCCTGCTTTAGCTCAAGTAAGCTTCAACCCTTCCACTGTAAGCAAGGGGAAGAACTTAATTCCATGCAGCTGAGTTTTGGGTGTTTGATGCTGAAAGAAGAGGAAAGCTTTGCTGGCACTGGTGTGACACAGTGTGGCTGTACAAAGTCAGAGGCCAAGCCAAACTGTGGAAGAAACAGTGACTGACTCCTCCTAACCTGAACTGTAGGTGAAATAGCACTGCAATAGCTGCTTTTCCAACCACAAACAAATCTCTGTGTATACTCTGGTTCAGTATACAAAAGTCAGAAAAATTATCCAGAATGGTTTTTAATTTTCTTCTTTGGTTTCAAAGATAAAGAACTGAACACTGAACTAAACTATGGGCCATATAACTTCTGGTATCCAGAATAAAATTTCTTAGATCAAGAATTAAATAAGGAAATCTGGTGTGATGAAAAAAAAACTAAGGAAGATTTAATATTTTAGGGAATTGTATGTGTCAGCACATGCAGAATCTTTTAAAACACCACAAGCAAATCTAGACTAAAATCAGGCACGGAAGTCTTAAGAAATCAATCTTTGAGCACAAGCATTTGCCTTCCATTGATATCAAGCAGCACTTTCCACAAGCCCACTGCATCATCATAGTACCAAATAAATTAACAAAGGCCTGCCTATTTATTGTTTTTTCCACTGAATAATGATTTTTCGGCTATGAAGTATTCAAATCCTTTCATTAAGTTTTAGGCCAGGTCCTAGCTGGAGATTACTGTAACTATGAGTTAGGTGACCAGATTGTGCAAATGCTCTTTGTCAAGTTCAGTACAACACCGGTCAGATCTAAGAATTTATCGCCAAAACCTCACCAGGATTCACATTGAATACGGAGGAGACATTTTTAGGTGCTTCATATAGAGGTGGTGGAGCCATTGATACACTTAAACCACCAGAGGAAATCAAATTTCTGGCTTAGACGCCAGTGTCATCTTAAACCACAGGACCCTTTTCTGACCAGGCCTGATTTCATATTTCTGGTAAAAGAAATACAGGTATTTCATCATATATCTTTGCTGAGCACAGCAGGGTGCTGTCAAGCAGTTAAATAATTTATAGAAAAAATAAATTGACATAATTTATAGAGACCAGCTGTGAAGAAGAAAAATGCATTATAGATCACCAATGGGTTTCACAGCTACTATCTGGCAACAGCTTAGGAAGTTGGGTATCAATTGCAAGTTAAAATAGTATTTTATGACCCTCAACTTGCCACTTCATGTCTCACCTTCTCCAACATGTTCCTATGACTGCCTTGATTCTTCTGGGCCTCTTATTTCAAATAATTCATCCAGGCCCACTTTCCATCCTCCAGCAAAGTTTAAATCTTCGTTCACTCATTTTCAGAGTGTCATTCCCTTCACTGGTCTGTCTTTTCCCCCTCTCCAACTCTTAGTAGACCATTTCTCCTCTGTGCTTCCTCCCATCCAAGTTCATGTTTCAGCTTAATTTTTATTGTCTAGTTTCCATACCAAGAAGTCTGTCCCCAAAGAGAGGGAATCTGGAAGATGCCTTATTTCCAACTCTGAGAGACCAGCACTACAGGAGGTGTGAGAAGATTAAGACTGTTCAGTGAGGACAGAACTGGTGCTGTTTAGCTTTTAAAACAGAAGCTGTTTCTGCTGAGCCCATTTAATCTATGATATCATAGAAGTTTATCTTGTAAAACTTTGTCTAGATTTGGTGGAAAGCAGAGAAAGCATGCTTCATGTAAGAAAGCATCTTTTCCACTGTGTTTCCAATATGTCTTGTAGCATAGGCTTCCAGCTTCTCCAAGAAAATGTCTGTGTACTTTTAACATCACAACAAATATTTAATTTTGTCAGATTTGTTCTTGAAGAAAGTTGGACAGTTGCACAATTTTGGCTGATACTTCCCAATAAAAATTCAGCCTAAAGCTATATTTTCTGAGCAACATGTAAAATTGCAGCTGAAACCATTCAGATCTGGCAAAGCTATAACCTGTTAAATACAGAGCCTTGTAAGTGGAAGTGTTAGTAATGTTTAATGGTAGGCAGAGCTACCAACTCCACCTCTAGGATATCTTAAATCTACTATTAGGTCTATAAATAAGATCATGCTAAGAGTAACAAACATGTTTTTATCAAACTTGAAGTGTCATGAAAGGCTTTACAGCCTTAAGCTGATACATAAACCTAGGTTCTGATCTTGCAGTATATCCTAAGAGGAGGCAGAAGTCAACACTTGTCAGTTGTGGTGTCAGTATTCCCACAAGAGCGTGTTGGCAGGGCTTCACTACCTTGATCTGCTACATAAAATTTCCGTGGGAGTTCCTGTGCTCTGCAGTTCATGACCTGAAATCTCTGCTCCCACTGAAGTCAGGTTTTCCTGAGAGAGTACTGAGCCATAACTAGATAAGGACCTCTGTGTGTAGAAACGTTTTTACTGTAACACTACCCGTGTAATGCAGTTTGTCATGTTTTTATGATGAAGGAGAACAGGATCAGGGTGTACACATGGCGGGGGGAGTAATAATTAACATCTAGCAGACCTAAATTCTTTCTCAGTTGCTGGAAAGCAGCTGTTAAAGGGATTAAAACAAAGAAGGAAAGAGCACAGTTGTTTCAAATAGGTGCACTAATGTCTCCCAAAGTTTATGCTGAATTTATGGTAAGCAAGAAAATGGAGAATGGAATGAAATGTCAGGGGTCAGAATGGGTTTCATTGCCAGAGAAAGTCAGTTCTTTCTGTCTCCCTCTTTCTTTTCCTCTAGAATTCTTGAAAATAAAAAAAAAAACAAAAAACATAGAGTGAAGAGAATTAAATATCTTGAAATGCCCATAATTGTAACCCAACTCTCATAGCTACTACGCCTTCCTCTTTGTACTTCATGGTCAGACAAGATACCCTTCCACCTCTACATGCTCCAGGCCCAAAGAAACCATATAAAGTTGTTCTACCAATTTTAGCTAATCCCCAACCCTCTCAGGAATTCCTAATGTCTTGTCTTCTCTCATGTACATTTTCCCTTTCCATCTTATGTTCTTGTGTAACAATTTTGGTTACTTTATAAGAATTTATTTTGTCTGCTGCAGGCTCCTATATTGCTTCTGTTATCTTACTGCCCAGAGACAGCTGTAAGCACCAGCTACAAGGTCACAGCAGAAGCATCAATTTATTGGATCAACGTGTGTCTGATGAGATTTTGAGCTTGAGCTTCCAACCTAGAGGGGGTTGGAAACTAGGGGTTAGCAACTGAGACTGTCGATCTTTACTTCTTGCCAGTGTTGGGGGTTTATTCTGCAGGATCAGAGTTAGAAAATGATCAAACTCTCCAGCCCCAGCCTTTGCTGATAATTACTTTCCTTCCTGAAGATGTTGTATTTTACACCATCTAAAAGTCTGTCAGTGTGCTTATCCTGTGTAAAAATGCTCACAGGAACAGAGGAAAGAAGAAATGAATATCATTAAATAAAATGTTTGCTAGATAATTTATTGCTACTCTTACTTATATTCCTTCTTATATTTAAGAAATTATGAGAGATTTCTAACTGCATTTGATGGAAATAATTTCTGCCCCTGCATTACTCTTCAGTTGTTTTGTGGGGTAATGAGTTGCTTGTCCCACTGCAGAAGAAGTTTTTCCTTATCTAGATTCAGAATTCCTGCCTGTATGAATCAGATTTTCAGTTGCCTCCAGTTCTCTTATCAGTAAAGACAAAGGTGGAAAGAAACCAAGGAGAAATGAATTTTCAGCAATGGAGAAGCTTAACTACCTCTTTGACTATTTGATGATTACAGAGTGAGACCTCTGAGAACAAACACTATTTAAAAAGACTTTTGAAAAAGAGCAGGTTTTAGTCCTTAGAACACAACAGAACTGTATTGAATACATCAAGGATGATCATACTAAACCAATTTCCCCTCAGAATGCTAACTTTCCTGAAGGTGTTTGGAGGACAAATAACAATAGAAATGAACTATTTTTCTAATAATGCAGATGAATGGAGCCCATGCTTATGAATTCTTAAGGAAAATGAATTAAGACAGTTTCATGCTGCCTCCTTAGCATAATGATAAAACAGAAGGTCTGTACTGCTGTACTGAAAAGGGATATGACTATTCCTGAAACCCAGAGTCATCTCTTCAACCTGTCAGACCTATTTTCCCTATTCTTGCTGTGCTGGGAGTGCTCGTTCTTAACACTCCTTGGGCTTTGTGTTCTCCTTGAAGTGACTTCTCTGGTTAAATGGAGTGGCAGGATTAATACACAATAGGAATTCAGAGTATTTGCTGAATCTGGACTTTATAATAGCATGGCATGGAGTCTCATTTCAGAAGTGAATTAAAAAGGAGTAGGATAACTACACTTTCAAGTAGGCTGGCAAGAAGATGGGGAACCATAAATCAAAGTTAATGATAATGGCAACATCCCAGTTTGGAAGGGAAGGTGAACATAAGGAGTATTACAAGAATTGGTGCTAGGCCCAGCTTTACTAAAAGCCATTATTTATTATCTTAATGGAAACTAAGGAACGCTGAAGTCAGACCAGTTGCCAAAATCTACAGAAGAGGGAGAACAAATCTTGCCTAACTTCATCTGTCTGAGTCCTACTTGCTGAGAACACTTTAAGTTTCTAAATTTTCTTGAAAAAAAAAAAGAAGATAAAAACATACCTCAAAAATGACAAAGTTAAGAGGAAGGATGTACTGTCTAGAAGCACCTTTCCACAGATTTAGGAAAAGTCCAGATGACCATAGTAGTCACATCACTGAAGTATTTTCAGCATGAATAAATGCTATTAAATATGGAAAAAGGTTAAATTATGTTCTCCTCTGGATTTTCTTTGGAATGAGATACATAGCTGGAGAAAGATATTTTGAAATCTTGGTGTCAAGGAAGAAGTTTTAACACAAATCAAGAAGTACGAACCATCTTTCAACATTAAAGAGTTCCAGAATCAAGTGTTTTTGGGCTTCATATGTAAAGTTCAGATAGGTATTAAATAATTTAATACAATAAAGAAATGTGGGTTGAATTTGAAGAGTTAGCAGCGCTGAATGAGAAATTGAGGAGTTAGTTTAAGAAAGCACTGAAAGTTCAAAAAAGAGGTTTTTTTGACAAATTATGACTAAGAGGGAGAAGCAAACCTGCTAAAAGTATTTATTAAAGATGAAAACAGCAAGAGGAGTGATAGCCCAAGGAGTATGAGTAAGGAGGATGAACTCAGTGTAACTTTAAGTTGAGCATTAAAATCATTGCTTGATACTAAATTTCTTCAGACTCAGAATTTGGTTTTGCCAGAAAGAAGATGGAAGCCAAATGACATCAGAGTTGTGCTTTTGAAGTTGTTGGTTTGGTTATTTTTAACCAGTTTTACAAAACAATGAGTGCACACTGTGGAGCGTGTTCTTATGCTACCAATGTCATGGGCAAATCAGAAGTGAAGTGAAATATGGATGTGGCCCACTAAAGTCAGAATAAAAGGTTTTCTATAGATGGTACTATTAAGTTTTGATCACACCCAAGGAAAAATGAATGAGACAGAAGAAACAACGAAATCAACACTCTAATTAAGTGGTTGGGTCATCTCCCTGAAAGATGCAAACACACTCTTCTAATTTTACTGCGTTTAGGAGTTTTGCATCCTATTTCTACAGTATCCATAGTAATTGGACAAGATACTTAAACAGGTCTTACAACAAGGACTGGAACATGAGTCTGCCCTCATAAAGGAATAGTTTAAACTGAAAAAAAGAAGGATTATCTCTTGGCCTAGTGAATCTTTTATAACTCCAGGGAAAGCTGGCTGTCTAGAAGGGTGCATGAAGTCATCGTCCAACAGTTCACTGTTTAGTTCCCATTCCTAAGAGCTGTGAATTTGATATTCCTTAGGCTAAGAGAACAACTGGAAATAGGTGTTTCACAGGCTGCATGAGTGCTCCGCCCTCTACATTAACAGATGACAAAACAACACTACAACTGCCAAAACCTTTGCTGGCCTTTCCATGAAGAATCTTACTCAGTAGACGTGCTAAAAAAACCTGTAATATGTAAGAGAGGTAGGAGAATAGTCATAGTCTTCTGATGTAAGTGACGTGCTGGGCTTTTCTGTGTTGCCATTGCTAGAACTTACGTGGCTGGTGCTGACTGGGTGCATAAGTTACTGGTGGAAATGGAGACACTGAGGGACTTCCATTTTGCATTTACACAGCCTGTGTCACACATCTGACTTTTTGCTGGCCATTCTGAAAAACATAATATGCTGACAGCAGCATCTGCCTGGCAATTCGCTGGAAAAGAATGGTCACACAGACAATAAAATCTCCAGAGCTGATTTTCAGGAAGCAGGAGTGGAGGATTGGTGTCTCTGCAGGCTGCCTATTTGCCCTACAACACCTGTGTTATTAATCCTGAAAACCTTGTCACTGTCTGGAAACTATTTGCTTTGATTATATTCAGGACTTCCGGACCCCATTTCTACCTGGCCCAAAGAAATTCCCTACACTGCAGGTAGTCCATTAAACAACACACAATTCCTGTATAGGGTTTTAAAAAATAGCCTTTTGCTTTTTGCAGCTCTATTTGAATTTTTATTGACTGAGTGTAGTAGACTATTATGTCACTTGCTCTATAAAAATTCACAAGCCATGAATGACATCAGTGTCAGAGATAAAAAGGAAAGGCCAAGGTCTGTAAAGGAACTTAAGGCACTTAAATTCAAAACATAGATCCTTGGATTTTTTCATACCTTTCAAAGAAATGGAATTCCCATTAGTGAACATGTCTAGATGTCTACATTTCTGGTATTGAAAATATGGATTTCTTTCAAAATCCTGATAGCAAATTCGTGTCTAAGTCCTCTCAGGGTTCCTAAGCTCCACAGGTTTTGTCAGTCTTCCTCATGACATCCCAGTCCCCTGGGGCACACTCTCTCCAGTTCTGCCTGGAGAAAAGCTGGGAGAAGGAGGTAAAGTCTCTAGTCTTTGAAAATGCAATGATGAAGGCACTCTGTGCATGAAAATTTTCCAGTACCTAGTTTGGCTCCGATGTTTTTGTGGAGACTGTTTTTTCATATAGGTCAGTGAAGTCTCTCCTGACTGTAGCTCCCCTCAGTCTTTAGTGAACACCTTCCACAGAAGAATAAGTGCAAGTCTAGGTGCCCACTGGTCTGTCAGGAGGGGATCCAAACCACGGGGTTGTTGGTGCACAGACCGACTTCTGTTCTCTTGAGGTTTCTCAATGGATAATTTCACTGTGCAGAAGCTGTTGAATAATCCCTGGGTTGTGGAGGAAAGTGGTGAGAAGTCTCTCTGTTATCACTGGTAAGGCACTGTGCTCAGTTTTTGGACAATACCAACCTGGCTCCTGTGTCTACATGAGTGCTGCAACGGTGTGATCTTTAGTGGTGAGGGAGATCTGCATCTTCACTTTGTGAGAAAACTGCTGGGCTAAGATGGGGCCTCATTCAAGGCAAAAGTCATCCTGGGTTCTAAGAAAGCCTATCAAACCCTTGCATTTTCAGGGATGTGACAAACAATCCATAGGACAGTGATGGAAAGCAGAAGATCTGGTCTAGGGTCTCTAAACTTTGGGAAGTTTTAGATCAAGGGTACAGGTGCTAAGCTAGGCTGAGTTAAGGTACCCACAAAATATCTTGCGTTGCAGAAAAATATTGAGTCTCTCAGCAGGCACAAATAGGCCATGGCTTTTAAGGATCAGGAAAAATGGATGCTTGGGTGGCAAACACACAAAAACCATCTGGAACATCATCAAAAGATTTTTCTTGTTTCTTAACTAGGTGTACTGTTACCTGTATCATAGATCAGTCCGAGATGGATGTTTAAAAAGCTCTTCTGCAGGCTCAGATTGCACTTGATAGCTCCAAAACACTGCAAGCGGCCCTGCCATTGTCTGCAGGGCGTGTTGAAAATGAGAACGAAGTGGGAATGGAAACAACATTCTTGGGGTGGGTGGATCCCTTGTCACCAGCTGTTGGCAAGGCAGCTGCTGTGTCAAGGCTGTGCCTGCCTTCAAGTCTGCTTTTTGAGACTCTGTTCTCATCTCAGATCTTCAGATATTCTTGATGTTTCATGTCATTACTAACGGTAAAAAATATCTCTGGCTTTTATTTCTATTAAAACCCTGCTGTCTAGCTCAAACTGGATCCTTGATTTTTTGAACACTCTCTAGTATCTACCTGGACTACTGCTAAAATAAAAATCCATTTGCTTCTCTTTAAGTAATGTACTCAAATATGGTCTCTGCAAAATGCAATTTCCATCTAATGCTTGAACTAGACTTCATGAAATAAGATGCTGAGAAAGATTTACGAGTCACTGAAGCTCAAGCTAATGTGCTGATAGCCGTGGAATTTCAGATGTTTAAATAAAAAGTACTTGCAGCTGCAGCAGGAATTTCCCAATTTGCCAAAAGCCCCTAGAAAATAACCCTCCAAAATGGTAAGTAAAGGTTTAGACTATACATGCACACTTAATTTTTATGCAATTTTAAATAGTCCTTGCAAAAAATTAAAAATAATTGTGGAATCATCTTTTTTTTTGTAAAAATACTTCTGAGGGTGGAACAAGCAAGCAGGAGCGAGATGGACCTTTCTGTCTGCTCTGCTCCTGGGAATTCTCCTACACACCTGATGGCACCTACTCTGCAGAATAGCTGCTAAAACCTCCAGAGTCCTCTGGGAAGTCTCTTACTGACTTACCCTCCATTGAGACTTTCCTTGGCTTCTAAGCACAGCATAAAGAGCATAACAGACCAGCTCCTGCCTTGAATAATCATTTGAAAGGTTCAGTGATGTTAAGTGAATATTTTACTTAGCTAAAGGCTGCAACACCAATTTCATTATTAAAAATAATGGAGGATTTGATGCAATGGAAAGCTGATTTACAAATATGTCACATGCCAAATCCAACTTTCAGGTTTCTTGGTTCACTTAATGTTATTTCAAGATGTCAAATGGACCATATACTATGTTGTTTTCTGCAGGAAATACAGACTGCAATCCACTTTTATATGTTTCACCCTTATAATAATTGTTCAGAAGAAGGATAAAAAGCCATTTAAGAAGAGAGGCAGTGCTTATAATCGTGTAGCTGGATTGTTTAAGAGTATTATTATTTTTCCAGTGTATATATGCTGGCATAATGCTGCTTTGGATACAGTTATGAATGTATATTAATAAAAACTTTTTTACCAGTATCATTCCTTGCCTGGCCAAAATCAGCTACACAAGTATAAGCATATGTATATAAGCACAACTGTGTTTATATCATTACCAGCTGCAGTTGAAGCCTCTTGTACAGGCAAACCCAAGCCCTTCACCTCTTCAGAATACACCAAAATGGCACCAGCCTTAATGTTTAGAGATTTGACCCTCTTTTGTGAACAAATTATAAATCACTTTACTCCTCTGTGTTTGGGGGATAGTCCTTAAGTGAACATGTTTAAAGAGATGTCGTGTTTCCAACTGAGGCGTTGGAAACATTTGTTTTGTTTTTTTTTTTGCAGTGTTGTTCAAAAACCAGTTGTGTCAAGCATGCCAAGTGTTTGATGTTGGTTTTCTGACAGGAGAACTTAGAAATGTATTGTTTGGGCTGATTTTGGATAACACAAACATTTCCATGCTTTGATGAATCCTTGATGTTGTAGTACTTTAGAGGAAAGATGACAACACCATCAAACTTCAGTCAAGACCCTTCTATTATATTTCAGTTATATATAGTCAGAAACCCAGCTTCAGGGTAATCACAGAATCCTGGAATGGTTTGGGTTGGAAGGCACCTTAAAGATCATCTCATTCCAATTTCCCTGCCATGGACAGGGACACCTCCTACTAGATGAGGTTATTCAGAGCCCCATCCAGCCTGGTCTTGAACATATCCAGGGATGGGGAGTCCACAATCTCTCTGGGCAACCTGTCCCAGAGTCTCACCACCCTCACAGTGAAGAATTTCTTCCTTTAATCCAATCCAATCCAATCCAATCCAATCCAATCCAATCCAATCCAATCCCCTCTCAGTTTAAAGCCATCCCCATTTTTCCTATCACCACATGCCCTTGGTCAAAAGCCCCTCTCCAGCTCTCCTTTATCCCCCTGAGGCACTGGAAGCTGCCCTAAGGTCTCCCTGGAGCCTTCTCCTCTCTGGGCTGAACAACTCCAGCTCTCTCGGACTGCCTTCATAGGAGATGTGCTCCAGTCCTCTGATCACAGCCTGGATGTGGACTGGCTACATCACACTTGGGCTCTTGGTGAGCACCATCCTGTGAGAGAGCATGGTAAACCCAGTAGTACTTCTGTTCTAATACATGGAGTTAATTTAGGACCAGAAGTGATAATTTCATGTCCAAATCATTAAAGATACACAGGGAAGAGATGCAACATAGATAAATTTCTGAACAATCTGATGATTGAGCTGGTTGCTTGTCCGTCCATGGCATTAGTCTCAACTCAGATGATCCACTAATGGTTAAGGGATGTTGGCTGTGAATGAGTTTACTGGTGAAGAAATGCATCTTCTAAAGCAGTGGGAATTTTAATATAGAAAATGTTCTTACTTCTGTTCTCAGAAGTGGGCATAAGTTAGATATAAATCCAATTAATTGTTTTTTAATTTGCTGGTCATTGGAGAAGAGAAAAAGGTAGTGCTTTTCAAGGCCTGATCCAAAGTTCATTGAAGACTGTAGATACTTCTCTGCTGTTTTTTCAGGGCTGTTTCTCCAGCCTCTTAGTAAGTCTGTATTTGCAATGCCTCAGCTTCCATGATTCATTGTGTTGCTCAAACTTCACACTCTGAGATGGAATGAATGTCTGATATCAGTTTAAGGAGAATAAAAGTCACTAGAGAATTGTTCCAAGGACATTTGGGACCACCTAGCATTAAATGAGGTTGTGTATTTTCAGTTCATCTTGCTGCAGCCAGTCAGGACATGTCATTCTGAGAAGACACAGCTGAGTTAGGATGATTTCCAGTTCACTGTAGATTTTTGGGAATTTGCTGCAACAAATGAATACTCAGTCTCTCCTAGGAGAAGGAACCTACTAGACATCACTGGGTGTGTGAAACAAATATCTTCCAAAGGCTCAGTAACATCAGATGCTATTTGATGACTGATAAAACAGGCAGTTCAGAACAGGCAGTAAATTTTATCCTTTGCAAAACTAATGTCTTTGCAAGTGCGAATTCAGCATTTAATCAAAGCTTGTGGTCACAAGAATGTTGTCAGTTTTGTTTTCCCTTGTTCCTTTTCTCTTGTGACTTGCTTTTATTAACACGGTCTTTGATATTTCCTAGAAACTCTTCTCATTTTCTTGCTATTTTTAAGAGGTATGCTGCTGCAAAAGTACTGCTGTGCAAAGTGATCTCCTGCAGTGTCAAACTTCTTTTTGTTTTCAATGTTTTAAAAATAGTTCTGTATTTAAATATTCTCTAGCACTGAGGAGAGTATGACTGAGCCATTTTCTTTATGGTTCATATTGAACCATATGTATGTGACATGGTGCTGTATAGGACTTCATATTTTATTCATTAATTTAGTTTGAGAGAATAGCTGTTTGATGTGCAGCTATTTCAAGCCAAATCTACTTTCTAAAATCCTTCTAATCAAATTGGATAACCTGCTGATATAAATATTTAATTTTAAAAATCCTCACACTTGTGATAATTTTTATTCTGTATTGTAACTTTCAAATTATTCTCCCATCCATGAAGAAACTGATGTTACTGTCATATAAACATGAATTCATTAACATTTATCTTCTACCTCCTAGGCAGCTTGGGTAAACATGCTTCAGTGTAATTAACTAGTTTTATGTTTGGGACTGAGTTTGGACGTACGACAGTGCTGTGTCTGTAGCTCTTAATGGAGTAGCTAAATGGAGGCAGAAATTGCAGAGTTCCTAATGAACTGAACAAACTTTGGTCATAGCAAGGAGGGGAGCGTGGCACTGCCTTTCTCTGAGCGCTGGGGTCCAGCCTCAGGGGACCTCAGCTGTGCAGGCATCACCCTGTCAGTTCAACACCCTCGTGCCCAGGACAGGCCTGGAGCTGGGGAGTGTTGGGCTGGCACCAGAGAGCGGGGCCCATGGTGGGTGGCACACGCCCAGTGCCACAGCCAGGCACCAGCAATCACGGAGCACTGGAGTCCTCACACACAGCCTGCCCTGGCAGCTGCACCAAGGCCACTGGGATTGGCTGTCATCCTCTTCAGGTGCATCATCTGCACTTGTGTCCTGAGCACAGACCCTCACTTTTCAAAGGCTCAACTCAGCGATGACATTTAAGGAATAGTTGGAGGAAAAAAGACTGAGGTAAAATTGGCTTTTTTAGGTCATATCCTAATGATAACAAATTGGGCTAGGAAATGAGAAAATTTGGGTGGGTTTTTTGTTGTTGTTGTTTTGTTTTGGTGTTTTCAGTTATTCCTGCATCCTAAGAGAGCTCCTGGCTGGGTTTTGCCTCATGCTATTGTGTTGAGGCAAGCATGGATGTGCAAGTGGGAGGTTTTACAGAGAAGGTGAGCCACCAGTAAAATGTAGCTGCTTCCAGGATTAACAGCAGCTGAATGACAGTTTTCCACATTGGACTTAAAAACTTAGATTGCTAGTCAATTATAGCTGACTTTTTTGGAGTTAGCCTTTAACCCCTCTGCCCATCTTCTTCTCTCTATTGAGGATATAAACATCCCTCCTTGTACCTCAAAGAGGGCTTCAATATCTATCTTGTATTACCTCATCCCTTCCATCTTCCCACCAGTAGGTGATTGCTCCTGGGAGAAGTACTTAGGATTTTGTGTGGTCCAGTTTTGAAAGACTTTGGACACAAGAAACAGCCTCTTTTCTTATGGCACAGCTTCACATCCTACTTTGTTCAAGTGGTAGAAATTGTATTCCAGTTTAAATTTTCCTTTTTCTTAGCTCTGTCCTGTGAGAGCCCATTTAATTATACTAGGCAACTAAGCCAATTCTCATTCAGCCAAATTGACACTGGCTAAGTCCAACTCCCCCTGAGCTTGGAAAAGCACTATGCACGTGACAGAGTGGTAGAGCAGACATTCCCCTAAAAGTGTCCAGTGGGTTTGCTGAGACCTGACCCCTCACACCTTGGCACGAGCCTGAGGGAAAGCGAACATCCTGGGCCTGCATCTCCACTGTCCATCCAGATTTTCCACCAATTTGATTTATTTTTTCTACAACCTGCTAAAAATATTGATTTTCCTGTTTAAAATAAAATAAACTCCTCTATTTTCCAGCCCATTGTTGTTTACCACAAGAGAGACTGAATCATGTTTCTGCATTTCCCCTCCCTTTTTCACTTCCTGAATCCAGGCTACAGGCAAATATGAAATGCTCTGTGGCAGACAGCTGGGCACATGCAACATATGCTGAACATTTTGAAGGGATTCTGGAAAGAAATTTAGAGTTTATTAGAAGATGGAAACACTTTTGTTTCTAATGTGCAATTAGGGAATTGCAAATCTTTCAAGAAAATCCAAATAGTGAGGATAAAAAATTCCAACAGTCTAATACCCCTAGTAACATCCAGGCCTGAAATTTAAATTAAACATCTCTCTCTTTCAAGGTGTGATCCTTTTCACTCTCCCCTCCATGGCCACAAATCATCATTTAATGCCATTCGCACACTTAGAAAATCCACTCCTTTTGCTCTGTCAAGGATTCATGTACCCTTTTCTCCTACCCTTCCCAAAAGAAGGGAGAGGGTTTCTTAAGAACTGACACTTTGTAAGAGAAGTTGTTTAACAGGAGTTGGGCAAGTTTGGATTTTTTCCAGAGCAATTCTTGGTGCAGCAACTGTGACGGTCCTGTCAAAACACCAGCCTGAATAATTTACTTGCTGTCCTTTGCCATTCCTTTATCTGTGAGAAACCTAAAAATAGAGATGAATTATGGGGCTCCAAGTAACTACACTGAGTGTAGCATTTGAGATGATGGTGTGTATTTAACAAGAAATGTTTTATAATTGAAACAGAAATAGTAGGAGCTAAATATAGACTTTTAAATTCATTTGGACTCTGGAGTTGGCAGTTTTGTCTTTATGGTATTTGTATGATTTCTTTATTTGAACCAACATGAAGTGCTTTTATTTTTTTTTTCAGATAGCAAGCATTTAGATGATCCAACATTTTTGGTACAGCAGCATGGAATATCTGGCAAGTACAAGTCAAATTTTAAAATCAAATTTTTTTCCCCTTAGACAAAATTCCTTTGAAGAAATCAAACTGGGCAGTAGTGAAGCCCTCAAAGGATGACAGAGGGAAATAATAACTTTTTTGCAAAATCTATTATTTTTGTTTAATTTTGATTAACAGGACTGGGGTGGTGATTCTTTCACTCTATTTGTAGAGAGACATGAATTACTTCCTCCTGTACTGATGCCAAGCCAGAATTGGTCAGAGACAACTGAGTCTGCTGTGCACAATTTATTTCTGCCATGCCAAGCTAGAAAGTCCTCTTCTGTAAATTCCCCCTTGAAAAGCTCCGGAAGAAATCACTGCACCACACTTCCCCAGACATTGTGGAGGTTCTCTAAATTCTGGGCAAGTGAGAAGAAGTCTCCTTTCCAGTAGGTCAGATATTGCCTACTGAATAAAAAACGAAAGCACATTAGGTTGTCATTGTCCATGGATACCTGGCTGTTGTGGGCAGAAGAGGGTGTGGCAGAAAAGAAACCAGGGTAATAAAAAGCAAAACACCAAGGTTTCTTAGTCCTTAAATTGCCCAGAAGATGGGCAGTAAAACACTGTGAGTAGTCCTCTCACCTAGCTGTAGCTGCCTATCGGACAGGAATTGGGTCTCAGCTCATTGTCTCCCTCTAAGACTGGGGAGAAAGAGGATTCATCCCATCATAAAACAGGATTAGTACTGCCCATTGGAAGTGTGCCACTCTAGTGGATACTGAAAAAGCCTGGATGCCAGTTTGGAGTGAGAGAATCTTATTCTATGAACAGAATTACGCATAAAACCTCAAAGATCAATGTGGGCCAATAAAGAACTTGAAAATGTCCCTGTAGAAGAGATTTTATACAAATTTTTCTTTCCAAAACAAATTATTTGGCTAAAGATATGAACACTGCTTCAGTTCAATCTCAATAGAAATTAAAAATTATATTTTTCATTAAAATAGCAATTACTGAATAACAGGATATAATTTTCCACCACATTCTATTTCTAACTGCAGGCCTTTTGAAAATGCACCAACATCCCAGTGGCAGAAGAGGCATTGTTGACTGAGCTCTCTGGTGACAGAGCTTTTCAGTAACAGCAAGTCTCATCTTCACCTCTCCATCAGGTCTGCCAGGGGCTGAGTTCAGAATTAAGTCAGGAGGGGCAAAGACATCACTGCATCATCTTTCAGCCCTTCGAAAAAAAACAAAGAGCACATACTTGGCAGCACTTTAATTTCTATGGTTACTTAAGAAAAACAGCACAGCTGGGGAACTGTTGCTACAACCAACTAGCAGAGATCATTGAAGAGGTCACACTTAAGCAGATCCATTTAAAAAGCACTGTTTCTTTCAGACATAATAAAACTGAGGACTGTAGGTTGTACTCTTTATGTTACTATTAAGTGGACTATCCTGCTGATCATAAATTTGCCCTCATTGTTTAGAAAGCAATAGGAGGAAGGATGGCTCTTTATTTAAGACACCAACCAGGACTCATGATTTCTGGACAATATCTTGACCAGGAATATGATTCACTTGGATTTTGTCAGTCACAGATGTTGATGTCTCTCATGCTAATGAAGGCCAATACTTCATGGAGCATGGAGAGACTTTCTGGCTGAGGAGACCTGCACCAAGACTTTACCAAGGGGATAGTAACACAATTTTCCAGCAAAGTCCAGAAAAAATAATTGAGTAACTCTGAATCAGAATTATTTGGGAGCTGTGACACAGACTTCCTGAAAAACCTGGGTGAAATGGCTGGTTTGTGCTTTCAGTTTTGATCTTTATTTTGTTTCTTAGTTATCAGGGCAGCAGTCATGAAGCCCTGGTAATTTCATTGCAATAAAATATGTCTTTAATTTGTGGAACAGACTTTAAAAGCCATTTGACCAAGGAAAGGTTATTGCTCTGCGTTTCACAGTGCCCCGTTCAGGAGGGAAGTGAAGGCAAAATCTAGCCTTCTTTTTGTCTGCCATGCACTTACTGTGGTCTCCTCTGAAGCAAATTCACTCCTGAACAGCCAGGGATAAAGACTTTAAATACTTAATTTGCTTTTGCTAATTTAAAAAGGCAGCATGTCACCAGGGAATGGAAAAACTGTTATTTTACATGCTTATGGGTAGAATTTTAAAGGACACAATTACAAATACAAAATAATTACTGAACTTAGAATCACAGAATCATAAATCATAGAATGGTTTGGCTTGGGAGGGACCTCAAAGACGATCTTGTCCCAACCCCCCCACCGTGGGCAGGGATATCACCCACTAGATCAGGTTTCTGCATTAATGCACAGAGCCTGTGAGTCGGCCCACAGAAATGCACTGCTGCATCAATGCAAAGGTTGTGTTTTGATATTTTATTCAATGTAATGCAGCATTAGCATCAGAAAAGACAAATGAAATCCATGTAAGTCTTTTTTCAAAACTCTTCTTCCTACATGCTGTCCCTGCACACACTGGAATAAGCACATCATCCCAAATAAAGCCATTGACATCAGTGGAGATTCACCTGGGACTTTTGCTAATTGCATCATTGCCCCCAAGCTACACTGAACAATTCATTAGTGGCAGACAGCTGAATTTCTAAAAGTGTGTGTAAGGTAACTCTAACCAACAGCACAGTAGAAACTACTCTCAGTACAGGCAACCTGGCCTGTATCAGGAACAGCGTGGCCAGCAGGAGCAGGGAGGTCATTCTCCCCCTGTACTCGGCACCTCGAGTGCTGTGTCCAGTTCTGGGCCCCTCAGTTCAGGAAGGACCTTGAGACGCTTGAGCGCGTCCAGAGGAGGCAACAAGGCTGGGGAGGGGCTTGGAGCACAAGCCCTGTGAGGAACGACTGAGGGAGCTGGGGATGTTTAGCCTGGAGAAAAGGAGACTCAGAGGTGACCTTTTCACTCTCTACAACTCCCTGAAAGGTGGCTGTAGTCAGGTGGGGGTTGGTCTCTTTCTCCAGGCAGCAACTGACAGAACCACAGGACACAGTCTCAAGCTGCACCAAGGGAAATTTAGGTTGGATATTAGGAAAAAGTTTTTCATGGAAAGGATAATAAAGTACTGGAATGATCTGCTCAGGGAGGTGGTTGGGTCACTATCCCTGGATGTGTTTAAAGAAAGACTGGATGTGGCACTCGGTGCCATGGTCTCATTGAGGTGTTGGGGCATTGGTTGGACTCGATGATCCTAGAGGTCTCTTCCAACCCAGTCTTTCTGTGATTCTGTGATTCAGTACTCCTCTGGGCCACCAAGGACACCATGAAATTGAATAAATAAATATAAACAATGAATGTTTTTCAATTTGCTTCCCATCTGGAATACTGGCTATTTTTCCAGCTCTTAAACTGAGGCACCTTTGCACTCTATTAAGACAGTCCTCTACCTTTTGCCATCTCTGATGACCTCAGTGAATTTAAGAGCATTTCTATAGATTAGAGATTTCCCTTTTCAGCACTTCTAAAGGATAAGCCAATCTGCCATGGCTTGCTAAATTTTGAAAATTCCCATTTAAATCTTTGTGGTTGTTGTTGTCTAAGGGAAAGGTCAAAGTAAGATTTTGATTTTTATTTGTTCTTCCTGAATTTTTCTTGCCTATTTTCACCTACCTGTTGAATTCCTACAAACAACGAGGCATTGCTGGGCGTGGGTCGTGGCTGAGTGGGGCCGAGCTGCCAGAGCAGTGGCTGGGCTGGGATGACAGGGACAGCTGGCCCTTCCCTGCAGCTCCCGGGGCCGTTCCCCATGGCGGTGTCCTCATGCTGCTGCCCTGTCCTGGGACAGGTGGGCTCAGTGGCAGAGCTCGCCCTGTGCCTGCTGGCCTGCGTGCCTGACAGCCTTTGCAAACCTGCTTAATTTAACAGCAGAGGCTTAACCTCAGAGTCTGCCGAGGCACCCTTCACTGGCAGGTACACACTGTGGTCCTTCTTCACTTCTGTCTCTAACACAGCTTAAGGAGGAATGGTATTGGTTCGTCCCTCTTGTGTGAACAGAGGATCCCTCTGGATAAACAGGATGTTTCCTACAGAACTTACAGCTTGACTGATGTGTCTAATACCCAGTGTAGGACTTAAATAAATAAATATCCCCCATCCAAACAATCTTACTTGTTGGCTAAAGTTTCATTTCTTGAGACATAAAAAGTTACCTAATCTAAAATGTTATGGCTCTTGTCCTCTTTCTCTCTCTCTTACTCATTGTTATACTTTTTTTTTCAGTAACAGTGCTTCAGTAGGAGAGGGACCATCACTCCATCCGTGGGATACTCTTCTTCCTCCCCATGATGGCCGGAAATTGCAGAGGCTGTACACAGATACTCACAGGCTTGTTTCTGAATCTCACCAGAGCTGATTGGGTGCAAGTGCAGCAGATCTGGGGACATGTGAAATAGACCTACAGGTATATGCCCTAACATATATTTCAGTCTGGAAATTAATGACTTTTTAGTGTCTGTAGAAAATGTGGTTCATCTCACCCCACCTCAGACCTCTGAAATAGCTGTTATGAACTGTACCCTCCAAGTGCCTGTTTCTGTGCAGTGATTTTAAAGGCATTCTAGGTGATCACCTCAGCTGCACCATTCAGTAGATACCTAAGGCCAGGAGAGGCTGGTTCAGACACCAATCGCCTGCTGAATGTAGGCCGAGATGGAGGCTGCTCAGCTCATGGCTTGATGAAGTATCACAGATCTTGACTTTCTCACACAGATACTATCTACAGAGCAAAAATCTGAGATCAAATCTTCTGTTTCTCCTACATGTCTCTCACCACCCCTATGTATTCAGTGCCCTTTGGCCAATGTCCAGCTTGCAGACTGAGCCTGAGTTTTCCTTCCAGCCTGCCTGACTTGTATTTGAGAAGACCTATGTGTTCCTAGCCCAGAATCAGCATTCTCAAGTTTTTCAAGAGCTGAGGTTGTGCCCAGAGAAGTACACTGGGGACTGCATTTGTGAATATTCCTGGTAGATGCTGACTAACGTGCACCTGTTGCTCAAAGAGGTCCCAGGCAATATCCTGGTTGTGGTCTGGGTTGTCTGTTGTCTCAGAAGTGCTGACTCATCAGAGCCTCTCCTGTTATATGCTGGAGCAGTCTCTCCCTTTGTCCTGGAATTTCTCCAGACCTTATCACATCTAATAGCATGAGATTCCCAGAAAAACAAATCATCCTTCATGAATGACCTCTTAAGACAAGCATTTAATTGTCCTCCACCTCTGGTGATCTACAAAAGTTCTGTGTAAACAAAGGAGCTGAATCATCTTTTTCACAAATGTTTTACTTGACCCAGTCTATAAAAAAGGATAGGAGTAGACAAAGATTTTTATAAACATACTGTACATGTCCAATTTTTCCTGTTTTAGCAAAGTGTAGCCAAAAACTAGAGAGGTGTTCATCAGTACTTGATAGAAAGCTTGTTCCTTATCTATCTATCTATCTATCTATCTATCTATCTATCTATCTATCTATCTCAGTGTGTTCATGCTTTCTTTATATCTACAAGGCTGGTCAAGCAATTAAGTTTGGGGATAAAGAAAAGTCCACTAAGGAGACAGCAGTCTAAAATTTAGTTGAGACCATGAGCAAGTAAGTTTGAAGGCAGCTACTGCACAGCCAGGTGCTGTAAATCCCCAGAAAAAAATCCTTAAAAAACTCTCTGTGGCGTAGCCTTATCACAAACGTTCTGTCTTCATTTAATTTGTGATTAAACTTCTGATGGTTTACCTCCTGCCTGTCCATTCAAACCAGCTGAAAGTCCAGCCATTTTAATACTTCTCTGTGTTTACTACCTCTTTGCTAACTTTTAAGCTCTCAAGCAGTGGTTAAGGTGATTAATGAAATGGACAACGCAATATCAGACTAACTTTCCTTTTAAACACGGAAGGAATCCGGTGTGATGAATTATAATCTGATAGCACTTTCAGTTGCAGTAGCTGGTGGGGCCCTGATAGGAAGCCCTGGTCACTGAGGATGCGGTGCAGTTGTGCATTTGACCACACTCCTCCTCCTCAGCTTCAGCCACGGACATCACAAAAGGTTTTGTGCTGGGGGCTTTGTGGAGCACAGAAGGAGCTGGGAACCACATACCAAGCCCAAACTTCTACTGTTGAGCTGTAGCTTTGCTTCTGACACCTTGGGACGCATCCAGGCCTTCAGTCAGAAGCAAGTGGTGAAGGTACTTCCCAGGGAAGTGCAGGTCATGCAGAGAAGGGGGCTCAATGCTGTCCTTGCCTTCTCTGAATCAGTCACCTCCTTGCTGGCAGCAAGGTTATAAAGGCTCACCCTTACTCACAGAGGGGGGCTGTGGGCTCTGCACTCTCCTGGGTGTTCATCACCATCCTGAATCAGACTCAGTAGCTGCAGAGAGGAGCAGAGCTTTAGATGCTCCTATCTGCAGGGTGTCTCCTGTCACCAAGTCCTGCACCTCTTTGTTTACAATATATACACCTGCTTATGCTTGTGCTCTTGTGTTTCCCACCCATAGTTATGCCATGCAGTTTTGAGTAATGTGATTCAAAAATAAAGAAAAAAAGAAAATTGGTACATTTAAAAGGTACATTGGACAGTTTAGATTGGGACAGGAAATGATTGTCCCACTTTAAGTAGACTTCTTGCTATAATTATTTCATGAAAATAAGTTTGATTTGTTGTGCAAAATGGCTAAAATATTTTAGGGACCATTTAATAGTTATGTACAGTCCAAGCAGATAAGTAGAACAGAAATGGAGCTTTTCAAGACTCTAGGAATCATAGCATGCAGCAATGGTAATTTGACACAGAGCTTACACAATAGATTTCATTTTTTCTTAACAGAACAATAATTGAAAACTGACTTAGCCCCTTAAATAAACCAGTGACAGCTGGGAAAATCAGCAGATTGGCCCTTTGTGCTTGTCTATAGTAGATTTTGGCAGCAAGGTAGTTGATGTAGCCTCTATAGGACGCAGCTATTATATCTTCCAGATGTGCTTGACCTTTATCTTGGATAAAAAACCATCTTGCCATGGAAACTATCAATTTATATACTCTTAGCCAAAGTCATCAGCTCCTTTAAGATGCTGAGAAACCCATCTTATGATGGTAGTGCTTCCACTGTCATTCAGTTCAGACATTGAACTTTTAAGTGTTTAGATTTTTCAAACGTGAGTACATAATTTAGATCGATGTGCCTGTGGAACTTCTAATAGGAGGAAGATCTGTAGCAGGATAAGGATTGCTCAGTGCTTGCAGAGGGACATTTGGGAGGTCCTTCCTTGCCTAGCTGCTTACAGTAGGAGGAAGTAGAAAGAAAAATGACAACGGCCTCTTCGCAGGTTGCATTATTATTTATTTATGTGTACAGGGTGATATGCTACTGTTGTCTTTGGCTCACTGGGGAAACCATATCAAACACAGTGCTCAGGGAAGAGCTAAGCTGCAGACAGCTTAATGCTCACCTGCCAGGCGGGGCAGAAGGGCACAGGGCACCTCATACCCTCTGACTCAAGGGGACAGTGGCACACTTCTGGCAACGTAAATTGTCCCACTGGCTAAACCCCAGAGCCAGGAAAGGAAAAAAGGAGCCTCTGGCTGTAAATGCACTTGAGTGAAAGGATGATTTTCAGTATGTTCATCTGAATGTGTCAAAAACTGCAGTGGGACTTGGAGTGGCACAAGAACAGAGTGAATGTCAGACATCAGTGTTTATGGGGAGGAGAATAGGAGACACAGTGGAGCAGAGGAAAATAGGGGAAACAGGTAGAGTGCTGTGAGATGAGAGGGGGGCTGTGGGCACCCTGGGAAGTACAGAGGAGAGGTTGAGAGCAACAACTTGAAGAGAGAAATTTTTTTTTCTGGAAAACAAAGCAATACAAGATGTCAAGTGTCTTGTACTTGCTGTCACATACTCACACCTCTGGGCTAGCAGCTGAAGAGTGTGGCTACCTGCCTCCCAATGGTATTGTGGCATCTGTGTAGTTTGGTTAACCGCATGGAGACTGAATTTCTTACTTTTTTTTTTTTCACATAGGTCAGGCATGAGAACTCCTGAAACAGAATACAGGTTCAGTACAGGAATCCAGGCTGACACACTAACTCAGAGAGATTTATGTCCTGGTCAGAGCATCTCAGAAAACCTCAGTTCAGCACTGCATGTCCTTTCATCATCACATTAAACAGTATTTCTTGGTCCCCTGTGACCAGGCAGGCTCACAGGTGTGCGTGTCACCTGCTCTGAGGCAAAATGCTCCCACAGGGCCACTTTGCATACAGATGCCTTGTGCTGGGAATTTAAAGGGTTGAAGGGGGGTGTGGCAGGGTGGATTAAGGTTTCAGCAGAAGAAACCCTGCTGAAATGAAGGCTAGAGGAAAGCTTCATGAGCCTGTGTCTCACCAGGATGGACCGCTGACAGTGATGGATACAGCTCTGCCCTCTACATTGGTGTAGGACAGGAAGCTGAGCTTACAGGAGGATGGGAGTATACCAGTGGTGAAGGGAAGACACAAGAAAGGGGCAGAACAACATTCTCCCATGTCCACATTTCACCTGGATGTAAAACCTTTGAGATCCTGTGACACAGGGAGCTCCAAAGGAGTAGGAGGATTCTGGAACATAGTTTCTGGAGTAGCATGTAACACTATTTCTGCAGCTGCTTTTCTGAGGAATTGTTTGTGGGAAATGAAAAAAGAAACAAAGCCACAGTAATGGCTCAAATTGGACCTAAATTGAGCACAAATCAAAAATCTTGATTTTCAGCCTTTGTGTCTGTCTTCTGGCTCTTCTACTGAGTCAAAAATGCCAGCTGGCAAGAGACAGATGGTGCTTTCTGAGATGTTGTTTCCTGGAGATTGGAATACTTTTCAGAGAGGTGATAGGCAAGGCAGCACTTTGCTTCAACATACAGAGCCTCTGGTGTAATGCTGGAGGACATTACTTGGTTTTGCACAGTGGCAGCTCTAAACAGAGCTTTCTTCCTGTGTTCTGCAGAGCTTCCTGAAAAGGATGTATTCTGTCAATAAATCCCTGTTGAGGAATATGTAATGGTACACATGACTATTCATTCACATTTGGGACTTAAGTAATTCCACAGCATCTTTAAATCTTGAGGCAAAACAAGGAAGGCAGTAAAGCAATATGGTAAATTATATTTCATCAAAATAACCAAAATGTTGAAATAGCAAAAAGAAAAAAAAAGGAATTTGACAAGTGGGAGGAGGAAACAGCTGCATCAGTGTTACTTTGCCTTGTAAACAATTTAATGCAACTATAAATCTGCTTCTGGTCACATTGTGTTGTAATTAAAAAGGGTTTTCATGTACACTCTTCCTCTGCTTTCAGCCTCAGTCCTGCTCTTGAATGACAGGCTGTCTTGGCAATTCGGCAGCGCATGGTGAGCTGTGTTTGTGGAGCGGCACACAGATGTTCCAGCCTGAGCCTGGGCAGATGCTCTGCTTGTCTGCACCACTGGGGATGGGCAGGTGCTGTCAAACCACAGGGCTGGGTTCAGGCCGTGCCTTACACTTAGGCTTGCTGCCAGGCTAGACCACAGCTCATCTTCTCAGTGCTCCCCTCGTGACTCTTGCAAAATTCTGCTCAGGTTTAACCCATACCTGCGATCTCTGACAGAATGATTCCGTTTTACTCATATATCTGATGATATTTCAAGACAAAGCAACAAGACATTTCCCAAACTGTAAGTCCAGGTGAGTCAGCAGCGTGGCCTATCCTATGCCACGGGCCAGCCAGGGGACACTGATGGAGCTGCTGCCATGGGTCTTGTGCCCACAGGTTCCTGTGGCACGGGCTCAGCCAGTGCACACCCCTGGTGCTGTGGAGGCAGCTTCCTACGCACGGGGCACTGCCTGCTCCTTCTTCGTTCAGCTTCATGAGCTGCAACCCTCTGTCTCAGAGACCACGGCTTGCTGTAGACTGTTCACTCTTAGTTTTGGGGTTTTTTGGTATGGTTTAATCCCTGACTTACTTGCTGTGCCACAGTCACACACCTGCATGAGACACGGCAGAGTTTGCGTAGGTCACAAATTCAAGGAATGGGTTTAGACAGAGTTTGTCTTTGAAGTGTGGAAACAGTACAGTGAAGTCATTTAAAACACCTTGCCTCAGCAATCAGAGAGGGTGTATGTGTTGACATGCACTTTGCATGAAATCTTCAAGCTTTTCAAACCATTTATAGTTTACACAGCTATATGTTAATCCACAGAAAATCTATAGTTCTCAATAGCCTCATAGCAACCACAGATCAACAAATGATGTCCCTGGGCTCTTAGGCATACCACTCTGATTTTTAATTAGGAGCAAATGTCTCTAAACATCTTGAGGTAATTAAAGTGGTAATATCCTCTGTAAGATGCATTTGTTAAAATAACAGCAATTCCCCAATGTGACTCAAAAATAAAACTGCAACTTCACTACAAAAATTGGATTTACCACATTATTTTTTATATGAACTTAAAATGTAATGTATGCTCACAGTTCTGCTGTAATTCTTGAATGTAATAAGAGAATTCCCTCTCCCACATTTTAGTGTGACTCTTGATATAATGATCTTATTAACTTTTATTATGATTCTAATTAATATACCATATTACAAAATAGCTACTTATTATTTCTTTGCCATTCATTACACTTTCATAAGAAGATGATTACTGTGATAATGTTATGAGCCTGTTAAAAAAATATACATGTTAACCTAGCTTCAGACATTTATTTCTGGCTGAATTCTGACAGAAAGAAGTAGCAACCAGAAAGAGAATGACTTGAACAAGCCTGCTTAAAGATTGTTTATTTTTGCTTCTGAACACACATGCGTGGGTTGAGTTTTGTAAATAAGTGTGTGTCCGTCTGTGTATGAAATCTGTATATGGAAATGTTGCAACATGTTGCAGTGAACCACTGGATTTCAGAGATTTTAAGAAAATAATATTATTCCAGGTGTTGCCTAGATACATATGGAAGGAAAAAATAACTGAACAAAAATTTTAACAGATGTAATTACTTAAAGTAGTGGTTTAAGGAGAGATTTCCAGTGTGGATGAGAGCTTGCCATCAGCCAGTCTTGTTCTTATGCCCAAACTATCTCTAAATTTTAAAACTCCTGACTTCTCTGTAAAAACTATTGACTTCCCTCTCAAAGAGTAAAACATACTCATAGAAGTATGTACCCATTATTTCCTTTTCTCTGTCCTTGGAAAATGCACCTCTGTCCTTATCATTTCCATTCCAAATGCAAGATATTATTTGCACTTTCTCTTAGCACAGGACTTGGCATTGTCCCTTGCTCTCTTTGTCTCTCCACTGACTTCATTCCCACATTAAGTGTAAACTCTTGGTTTTCACTCTCAGGACTCATCACAGCATAATCCTGAATTTGAAATCTTTTATGCACGATAGGATGTTTACTCCAGCCTCCACGATACCATTCTGGATGCTGAGTACTGGCTACCATTTTTTGTGTAAGCTTCTTTTCCAAATTAGGAAGCCCTCAGAAAATTTTGGCTAAAAATGGCAAATGGAGCATTGAGATTGCTGCACATAGTGGTAGCCAGTACTGACATATTGATTTGTTCAAAGTGCATAATTTCTTGTCTTCTCTTTAAAATCCAGTGTTTTGGAGATCTATTTGTGTACAGCACTTACGATTGTGGGACTCTGGGCTGTGATTTCCTCTCTCATGCATTACAAGCCCTCCTTCTCTTTCCACCTAGAATCTACAAAAACACGTGATGAAAAAGAACTAGGTTTCTAAAACAAGATCTGTGACTGCATGTTCCAGTATGTTAATTACAATTTAACATTGGATCTGTATTGAAGAAAATGTGAGATTTCAGGACTAACACAGTTACCGTTAATCTTGTCTTGAAGAGCAACATTTGACCAGATGACACTTGAGTTGCTTCAGTTCCTATGATGTGGGAACACATGATATGTGTCTTTATTGGACCTCCTAATTGTTTGTCTTGGTTGCATCCCTGAATGGGAATTTGAATACACGAGAGAATCTCTCTGCTAGTTCAGAGGTGAAATGATGGTTCTGAGAAGTGGTGAGACACACCTCACTACTTATGATGATGCCACCATATTCCTTCCCACTAAAACAAGCTGTAATCAATCATGTTGCAGATTGAACTCCTGAGGAATGTGCCTTTCTGCAGAAGTTCTTTGCTCTCCACGCAATTAAAGCAAAATACAGCGTGAGCCTTTCGACTCTGAGCTTTCTTAAGTCAAACTAAAAAAACCAAAACAAAACAAAAACAAGAGAAGATTTTTTTTTTCTTAAAACATCTGAAATCCTATCTTGTGAGATTAGTGGGTGAATCAAGTTTTTAATAATATTATTATGGGAGAAGTTAAGCAAACAGAAAGATGACTCAAATGGTTTACTGCCAGGACTATTTCTTAACACAGAGGAAAACCATATCTGGTTGCATATGGAATCCTCCCACAATGAACAGGGAGCCTGGCAACAGAAATAAAACTGCAAATACTCCAACTTTTACTGTTGAGATGTCCTCACAGCTGAAGTGTAAGGAGAAGACACCAGACATTTGGACACTGAAGACACCATAACATAGCTAAGCAACTCAATGGCTATTGCCTTCCTTATTGTCAAAACAAACCACCTGGTCATTAGAAAGGTAAAATTTTCTTTAATTCTCCCTCCCCATCAAAAGAACTTAAATGAAACCCAAAGCAAAAAGTGAGTAAAAAAGATAGAGGGAAAATCCCTGAAGTCACGCTCTTGCTGTAACCACGATGGGCTGTGCAGGCTAAGAGCCTGCTCCTTCTGCTCCAGTAGAGTAGAGCAGGACAGCCCTGCACCACCTCCAAAGGGTCACCTGGTGACAGTCACAGACCACCCGGGAACAGAGCCCAGCAGTGAGAGCAAAGAGTGGCTCTGGCTGGATCTCTGCCCATAGACTGTGCCTTGGATGAAGAACACTGAGTGCAACTGATGGCTGTGAAAAACGTACATGGTTTTCATCTGCCATAGAGCATAGTTCAACCATGCAAATATTTATGTATTGAGCAAAGAACTGGGCTGCTGTTCGCTGAGTGTCTGAGGCACTTGTGTGTTTGTCCCACTGCCCCACACTTCTGGCTGCGGGACTCACCCACAGATTTAGGACTGGAACAGGATACGGAGTTCTGCAGAGCTGGAAGACATTCCCTTAATAAGAATTTGTAAAGAGATCAAAACAAGCACAGAAACCCAATTCCATCCTATATGTGTCAAAAATAAATTTACAGCTGGGAATACTCCCCAGGAGATATGTTTTTCCTGGCTTCTCCCTCACACTAGTGAAACACAGCCAGTGCTCAGTTCTGGACTTTGCAAACAGTCATCATTGATAAACTGGATGGAAAAAGCCAAGTGTTTGTGTGGGCTTAGAAAAAAATCATTATTTAATGACACTCAGACAAGTATGTTTTTGGAGGGCAGTTCATATGGCACCAGCTGTTCTGATTTAAAGGATATTGGTACAGTATGGAACAAAACCACAGACCATAGTTTGGTCATCCCAAATAATATGTATATGCACAAACCTTCCTTCAAAGTAAACCATACCCTTAAATCTTTCCTCAGTGATCAGAAACAAACTATATTTTTTTTGATGTACAACATTTTGCTCCACTTTGGAGAAGCCTATAATACTGCAATTGCTTCATATTTTAAGCTCCTCTTTGACATGTTAAACACAGAGTTTGTTCAGCTTCCTGTTGTACCACACTTTTCTCTGACTTTGAATTCAGTATTTTTGTTCCTTTCTCCTACATTGTGCCCTGTAAGGAAAGCAGGAGTTTGGCATGTGGTTTCTGCAAGCACAGATGAATACTCATCCATAATACAGTTTCCATTTTCCAGGCAGGCTGGCATTTGGAGCTGGTTTAACAGGAACACTGGACAAAAATCAATTCTCTGGTCATATTAAGGTTATAATGATCTTGCATTTTCCTACTCTTCCTGTGACTCTCCTGTGGCATTTAGAAAAATTTCAATTCTCTCCCAAATACATCAGTTGAAGTCAGTCTTTAATGAGAGCAATCAGCCAGTGTGGAGAGAAAAGCACTCACCTTCCCTCAGCTCTGTCTGGCCTAGGATGACAAAATCCCTCTTCACCCCTACATTTTTGAAGGAGATGTTGCATACTTGGGTCAGCAAAACCAGTCTGGTTTAAACTTATTAAGCATTTCAGATTATATCTGTTCTTACCTAATTTACCAGTCCAGCAATTTTGTGCATTTTAATAAAAGAGATTTTAAAATTATTTCCAGCTCGCTGATGAAAATAATAAGCAGTGGCAGGTCTAGGATTATCCTTAACAACATCCCTAAAGAACAGCGAATGATTTCTCCGCTGATGGCTTCCTGAGATCCTGTCAGTCATGAAACTCCTAACCCAATTCAAGTGTGTTTGCTGATAGACAGAATGCTGATTTTTTTCATCTCAGTGTCATGTGACACTAGCTATGGTGTGTTAGAGGTAAATGTGTATGTTGCATGTCACACATATGCAAAAATCAGAGTTTGAGAATACCTGGGATGAAATCAGGTTTGTCTGACAAACTGTATTTTCTGTAAAATTTCTGATTGATACTTTTTGTATTATTACATGCTAATTATTTTATTAACTGAATCCCCCTTCAGGTTTTCCATTAGTTTGTTTGTCATAGAATCAAGTTTGCCACTACTCTTCCTTTTAAAATATTGGTAGAACTGCAAAGTCTAATCTGGTGGAATTTCTTTGATACCCTTAAATATAAGAGAAATGAGTATGCTTAGGACAGTCAAGTTTTCCTAGTAAAATCTTCACCATCTTTTGTTATATGGATCTGCTGATTTTAGTGTTTACCATAGTATGTGTTGCTTAACATCTTCCTGGGTTACTGAGGGATTGGAAAGTATTTCATCACATACCAGTGATAAGAGCACATAAATACAGTGCAGAACTACTTGTTGAATACTTCATCTGCCTCTTTATAAACAATTTTGTCATCGAAGCTCATAATTTTGCCATAGGAAATTATGATTGTCTATAGATTCTTGTTTTGATTCTTACATTTTACAAAGAAAAAAAAAAATTTACACCATTAAAAGAGGTTTCATTCTCATGCAATGGTTGCCCACTGCTTGTGGACAGGCTGCCCCAGAAAACCCTGTGGACTGGTAAGGAGGTGGTAAGTGTAGTATACGCTGTACAGCACAACGGTGGCTTTCCTTTGGGTTGAACCTGTTTCCTCCTGTTTCCTGGACAGTTTCCTCTGTCCTGGAACCTGTCCTGGCCCATGGATCACATGTGGAAAGCATGAGTCATGTCTCAGTCACAGTCAGGGGACAAACTGCAGATCCACGTTGGTCGTTCCACAGGTTATCTCTCCATGGCAAATATGCTGCAGGGGACTGCCCTTCTGAAAAAAACCTGACATTGTGAATTGAGGCACTTTTTCTATCCAAGAACATATAATTCAAATGCTTTAACATATAATTTTAACGCTTTGCTTAAAGGGAGGAATAACAATGAATATTTTACAATGAAGCAAAAGTAAGTATCAAAGCTCTGAGTAGAGACAAGATGACAAGTGAAAGGAGTTGGGAAGGGCAGAAGGATGGAAGAACATGGGCAGGTGAAGGCAGCTAATGCCCAATGGCTGAGTCTTTTGGAGGCTGCTGCAAATCTCAGCAGATGCTGGATCCTAAGGCTGACCAAACAAAAAATGTAAAAATGTGTGAATTGTCTTCAGGAGACACACTGGGAGTTCTTCTAGTCACACACTTACTAGTCTATTCTTTGACAAACACAGTCAAGAAATTCCTGACGGATCTTGAATTTATTCAAGAGATTCATGCTGTGGGAATGCTGAACAAACACCACCAGGTTGCAAACATGTGAGAAAAAAACCAAGGCAAGGTAGTCAGCAGAACTGCTATTCTCAGCATTTACCTCTCTCTTTGCCTTGAAAGGAACTAATGTGAAATGCTCTGCAGGCATTTCATAAACCTGTGACTTGACTTGCTTGGAGAAGAATGAAGCTTTCTGCTTCTGTTGCCCCTGACAGTGCAGTGGGCAGCCTGCTGTCATCCAGCTGACCCCCACTTGGCTGGAGCGTGTGGCTCAGATTATACCATCACATGGATGTCTCATGCAGAGAGCTCCCCTTTGCCTACGGTGCTCCTTAGGCCATTGAACCAAGTCAAAATGATCTTACTGTGGTCTCAGGCTAATGAGAATTGGGAATAACAACACACTGGAGGCCTGTGAAGGTACAGTGCTCCCAGAGGACACACAGGCCTCTGCAGTGTCCGTATGGCTGGAGCTGAGAGAGAGACTGGTCATGCTGGTAGCACGGGCTGGTATGAAATCACCACTCGCGTTCGAAAACACATTAAGTCAGTAAAGAAAATGTATGAACAAAGGCAAAGAGAAGAGGAACTTGCATCCCTGCAGAATGCATGATAAATCATTTATTACAGTGGGAAGGAGGCTTTCAGACAGAAATAGCAGCATATGAGTCTACTTATTCCTGCAGAAAATAAGCACCTCTGAATCCACATCCACAGAAGTGCAGCTGTAAAGCATGGCAGGCCTTCCACCTGACCCACAAAGCATTCCTCCTGAAACTATCACTCCTAAAAAGGTGATGTGAAATATTCACGTATTTATCTTGCCACACCGGCAAGGGAGGTGTGTGCATTCAGTGTTCTAATACATATAAACATTTGCTTTGAGTCACATCAGCAGAAGTGTATTACATAGAAAAAAAACCTGGTTTGAAATACCCTGGGCCGGTAAGTGGTTTGACAGTCACAAAGCAGAAAACTGCCTCTCTCCAGGAGAGCAGCAGGGCACAGGACACTGGGGAAGCACTGTTAGGGCTCATTCAGGCCTACTTGGATTCAGCTTTCTGGTGCCTTCACGTGGCAGCTTAAAAGGACAGATTCCTGAGGCCAAATTGTTTTGGACTGAAGCTGTTTAACTGACTTTGACCCAGCTCCCCAACCAAGATAAAATGACACATCCAAATTTATTTGACATTTGAAGTGGGAGGGAAATGACTTCTGTGTTCTGCCAGAGGCCTCCTTTATTTAATGTTCTACAAAGAGGAAGAAACTGCATATAATAATGACATCTTGTGGTAGTTGTTGAGTTATTGCCTTATGATTAAGGAAATAATTGGATGCCAAATTTCATGACATCTTTCTCTTTCCATGCTGCAGATCTGCAAGTTCAAAGTTACAAATTCTCCTGCTCTGAGAAGCTGGATGTAGAAGACCTCTGGAACCTTTGGTTGTTGACTTCAGAGGAAAAGGATATTTTGCTCATTTAATTACACAGATCTGGCTAAAAATACAGGTCAGAAATTCATAATCATACCTGATTAAAGAACCTGATCATGATTGTCCAGGTATTCATACAGAAAATACTACTTTTTATAATTTTGAGTGCAGAGTGGCTCTGGCCCACAGAATGAGCCCTTCTTTGCTGCACCATGGCTTTGTACTGGGTGTGAGAGTAAAGAGTGACAGCCTTTGCTGCAGCATGTAAAGCCTGACAGCTGCTGAACACCTGCACTGAGCTTGCAAACAGCCCTGGTGAACAGCCAATAGCACCCAGTAGCTGGGGATGCAGGGTTTTTTAAAGAGTAAATACCCAAGTCTTCACTGTGAGTCTACTTATTTCAGCTTTGGTGCTCAGATCTGTAACTCCTGCCATTAACCAGGTATATAAGGGCCCCATGAACCTCTAAACTTACTGCAGGCTGTGTGACATGTCATATTTAGGCTCCATAACTGTGCTATTTAACTGAGTATCCCACTTTGCTTGCCCATAATCATGTCCTTCCTGGTGCAGTTCTGCTGTGCTTGCTCTAGTTGAAGTTAGAAGCTTTTCAGAACAAACAGAACTTTTTCCTGCCAGTTTGTACAGTCCTTATCAGCAGAGAGGAGCTCAGCTGAATAGGGAGTTATCAGAGAGTTTGGCTATTGCTGGAATAGTCATAATAAATAAGATTAGCAGGAATGGCTTAGGGATATATTTTTACAGGGCATCTGTTTATCCTGTCATGTGTTTGGCGAGTATCCTCGTGGCTCACCAGGTCTTCAGGTCTGTGCTGCCGTGACACAGTTTTGCTGTGGGTTTTTTATTGGGATGAAGGTGGCTTAAGCTATATGCCAAACACCTTTGTGTTCTCTTCTGGGCTACCAAGGCCTCATAAACAGATGTACAGTTTATATGCAAGATTTACACACAGCTGTTTCCCACTTGTGAGGAAGGAGGCAAGAATAAACCGTGTCACTTAATAAAGTGCTCAGAGGTGATGGTGAAATCACACACATGTATGACAGTGAAATAATGCTGTTGATCAGCACTGATAGTACAGAATGTGGACTGACAGATCAATGCTACTACATTTAATGTAGCATGGAATCTCTTCCCCATTTGCCTTTTTCACTGCAAGAGTTCCTGGTGTTCACATCAGATATTGGGCATAACAAGCTCTGCCTCTTTCCTTCAGAGACACTCGCTGGATTCCCTATTGATATGGAAAATTCCTAAAGATAATCATGAGACCCCATGACTCCAAACTATCTAATGATAGGTGTTTAGCTATATTGCTATTTTTTTTCCCATAGGATGATGCCACCTATTGGACTTTATTAAAAGAGGCAAAACAGTTCAAAGAAAATAAATACTTTATACTGGGTTGGTTTTTTCAGCAAAGAAGGTTAAACTTTCCCACAGTTCAATTGCAAGAAAAAGAGCTCTTATTAGGACATCCTGAATTATGGTACCTCATTAGAAAAGAAGAAAGAATAGAAGCAGAAAAACCACAGGCAACACTGACTATCTCTGGTGAAGCAAAAGAAATTAAGGAAAAAAAAATACAGGTGAAGTTTAACAAGATAGATTTTATCCAGTTTTCCAATGAGACTATAAGCACCAGCCACACAATTTCAGGCTTTTTGTTTGTTTTTTTTTTTTTTCCTAACTGACGTGTGTTGAAGGTGATTGTTTTAAATTGACCTTGAACTTATGGTGGTAAAATTATTAATATTTAAGACCACTCTCAGTCTGGCTAAGAAGTTATCTTTACTAAAAGAACATTCCTTTCAGCTAAAAGCTAACAGTGTGATTGTTTCCAGCTTCCCATTTCTGGGCTAACACAACACAGGGTGTGCCACTAATCAGAGCCATCTTTTTAGACTGCCACATTACTCACTGCTTGGTTCCTCAGAAATGGGGCAGTTAGCAAGGACCCAAAGGCATCCCGTGCCTCCAGGGATGGATACCTGGCTTTGTAACATTGAAATGATTGCTTCTCCTTACCTCTTCCTTTCCTTTTTTCTGAGAGGAAATATAGGTTGGTTCTCTGCAATCTGAGAACAGGGGAGCAGAGGGAAAGATGCTCCTCCAATGTTCTCTCATTATAATCATAGTTAATACAGATTTTGTCCAGTCTTGTGGGGGACGGCAAGAACCAAGCCCCCCTGCTTTGTGGGGATAGAAAAAGCCTCTCCTAGGCTGCAATGTTAAACGTACTCCAGTTTACCACCCCCTCAACAGGTTCTCTGTCTCCCGGCTACTTTTCACCCCTCTGCTCTGCCGTCCCCGGTCCCTGCTCCCCCGGGCCCCTGCCCTGTCCCCTCGCTGGCCCGCGTGCCCTGGGTGCCGCCCCGGAGCCCCCAGCCCCTCTGCCCAAAAAGCCCCTGCACTCCCTAGCTTCCTGGCTTGTCTGTTTTGGTCCCCTTCGCGGGTGGACGAAATAAAACCCGTGGAATTTCCATACGAAAGCCCTTCTCGTCATCTCGTCGTCGGAGAATTACACAGCTGTCCGGTGTGTGTGCGTGCTCGGGAGAAGCGTGTCCTCGACTCCGAGCGGCTCTTGCTCGCCTGGAGACGTTTTGGAACTCAGCAGTACCCTCACCAGCAAAACCCCACCACCGTAATACAGTCTGTTCTAAATTTCTTTTTGCTTTTATCAGCTTATTCATAATCCCTGGTGGCAAATATTTTTTAATCATTTACCTTCTGTAATACAAAAGTAACAACAAGAGACTGATTGGAATTTTTTTTTTATATAAACTTTGCAAAGCAGTGATTATAATGAATCTTCATTTTTTAAAATTTAATTGAGTACATATGTATAGTGTGCAGATGTGTTGCTCTTGCTCTTGTCATTATTATGTTAACAGTCCCTCAGATCAAGCTGGACTTGATTTCAAAGTTATTTTAAAACTTGGCACCTCTCAATGAAAATCTCTTCCATTTTCAGTGTTTGACATATGGTCTCATTTCCTTCTGATGTTTGAAATGAGGGCCCATCTCAGGCCTATCCAGACTCTTACAAGTTGTTTGGTTTATAATCTTGACCTCAGCCTGCCTATAACAGGTTTATTAACACAAAATTCTGCCCACCATGAAGGTCTGTTCAGAGCTTTGTCACCTTGAAGGATCTCTCCCCATATATTTTTATATAACTGCAAAATAATAATAAAAAAGGATTAAGGCATACAGAACAAACAAAACTTCTGCAAGATAAATTATTTAACTTACTGGTTGAAATGAGATTTTGACTGAATTTCTAGATAACAAATGTGAATAATTATGTACATGCAAGAATAAACAGAACAATAAAGCACAAAATTTCAAAGTACTGTAAACATCAGATTTCTATGTAAATCATTTAGACTATCTTTGGCATAAGAGCAGGAAACCAATAACCTTTATTATTTCTTGTTTTCAACTTGACAGGAGTTGTATTATCAAAGGTAGAAATTTGGAAAAAGCATTATATTAAGCTCATCTTTGTTCTGTCCAAACCTGAGGACTGTGTCTGAAAGCACTCAAGGATGGCTGTTGTCACCTTTATTTGAACATGTTTCTGGAAAGTAACATAACTTCTCTCCAAAATGTGAACTGTTTGATTTGAGCATAAGAAATTCTTCTCTCAAGAGCCGATTGTTAATTTGTCATTTTACCAATTTTCAACTTTTTGTGGAAGAGTTAAAAAGAAGCAAATTTTGCAAAAGTATAATTTTAGCAATATTAGTCAATTCATAATTAATAGAAGCTTAAAACTTTAAATAACTTGATAGAAAAATCAGGAAAGAAAGAACATATTTTCAGCAGTAAGAGAGTACAGTATAATAAAATATTAATGTAGTATAAAAGCAGTTAGTGAGGTAAAGTGAAAAGCCTTTTTTTTTCTTCATCAAAAGATGCTGTGCCCCTAAATATCTGTGATGACTTAAATATTGAAATATAATATATTTAATAGTAAATATATTTTACCTTGATTACATGGGCTAATGTTAACTATTTATTCCATTCTAATTTTGATTAAATATTGCCTAACAATTTTTAATTAATCCTGAAATAAATGTGGCAATACCTTCACAGACTTAGGCTGAGATTGTCAAAACTTTTCTGTAGAAATTATGTCCACACCATCAAAGTTTCTTAAAGAGAATCTGAATTCTTCTTTAGGGCTTAAAGCTGTCTATAAAAAATCTGAAACTTTTCCTCAGCTCCAGCTATGATCTGTGGCTTATGGTGCAAGGCACTCCACTGCAGCACAACACAACTTATCCTGAATTAAATTCACTTTTTTGTTATACTCAGATAATCTATTCTTTACCATACTATAATTTTTACTAAAATGTTTGCATTGGTTCTTAGAAGGTGCAAAGATAGCAACAAATAGAGGATTAAACATAGCCAGGAGACAAGGATCTTTATTAAGTATTTTCTTTGAGTGAGGGATTGGCAGCTTTTTCTAAATTTCAGCTGAAAATATTTACACAAGTTGAAAACCACAGACTTACAGGCAGTTCAAAAACCTTCCTGAATTCTATAGAACATGGGTTGAATAGCATTGACTGAAATGATTTTCTCAATGATTCAATGAATTTACAAAAAATTAAGAACATGAGGAAGTTCTTAGGATTCCTATGTGCAATTCTCACATATTATACTCCTAATATTAGTATCTAATATTAATAAGTCTCTGTGGCTTCTGCATTTGCAAGAGCTAAGAGCTGCCGAATGAGGAGCCAGCCAAATCCATCACGACAGCTTTATCAGGGGCTGATGAGAAATCTCTATGTGACTGCTAGAAAGGGGATACTATTCTAGGAATGGATCACTGTGTACTTGTGCCATATTTTATATTTCTGCCTATGGCAACTGCTCACAGCTTCTGCTAGAGACAGAAAAATGTGTTAAAATGGGCTTTTGGCCAATACAGATACTGTGAACATTCTAACAAACTATTTTCCTTCTCTGAAGAGTTGCCTTTGGAGCTTCCCTTCCATGACCTCTAGCACTAATTGAATGCTTAAAAACCTATAGAAATGGAAACAAGTTTTCAGTGATGACTACAGCCATCTAGGAGTTGGCTGGACAGGTAGAGCCAGCCTTTCCTGCTCCATTTGTAAAGACTATTAACAAAGTAATCATTGTGTTAGGGCAGCTTAGAAATATCTGTTCTGCCCTCTGTATTGCTGGATCACCATGCGAACAAGGGGCAACTTTAGGCAAGAAGTCACAGGAAATACTGAAAACCATGGAGTCTGTTTGACGCAGCGTTGCTGTCAAACATCCTGGCAGGCTCCCCAGGCTCCGGGGATTGTCTACAGTGTCCATCCACGCCAACCCAAACTACTGTCCTGTGACACTAGTCTCTACAGTATAGTTACCCCACAGCTTGGCCCTGATGGGTAGGTTTGGCCCAGTAAGCAAGAATTTTGGTCTGCTGAGACTTTGGAATAAAATACAGATCTCGAAATATGTCAAAAAAAAGGCAGGGAGGGATCAGGAGCTGTTGTGGCCAACTCCATGGTGCACCCACATCCTAAGTCCTGCTTGTAGTAGGTCTGGTTATGCCACTTCAGAAAGGATATGGCAGAAGCAGAAAATACACAGAGAAGGAAATCAAGGTCTGTCAGAGGAATGACAAGGCTCCCAGAGATGGTAAATAGATATGGACTGTGACTAAGAAGTATTTTCTCACAATACTCATAATTAAATTGTAGACTGGGGTGATGTAAGCGAAATGACAGCCGAATATGAAAATGGATGGAAAAAATAGAGAATAGACACATCTAAACTAAACTACTAAACAGAATGATACAAACAGAACCTATGGCATGAGACATCTCTGGAACTGCCAACAGCTGAGACATCAGGGAAAGAACACCTCGCTATTTCATCTGTTTCACAATGTTCTCTTTGGCCATCCATCCCTGTCAGTCACAGAGCATTCTGTGAACTGAATCCACTAAGGCCATTCTTATGCTCTTAACTCTTGCTCTGTATAACTACACCAAAAAATTTCTCTCAGCCCTTTTTTGATTCAGTGCACAGATGCCCACAATAGCAAACTACAGCAATACTGTACAAATTTCCCATTGGAGCTTATCTCCAGTAAATGCAAAATCTCATTTTCTGCTGAGATCAATTTAACTCTGGTAGCATTTTCCACAGAAAAATTTTCTTTCTTTTCTTTTGTACTTATGAAGTGTCTTGAATATATTAAGCCTAATTACAGGCAATAATATTCTTACCTCTCCATTTGCTTTACCAATGGGAGAATTGAGAATGAAGTCGGAAGGAGCAAGGACATCAACCAGGGCAACTGCATCATCTTTCAACTGTTTAAAACCAAAAGACACACATTTGACAACTTCTCTAGTTGTCTATGGCTGAAGTACGAGCAGCATAAAAATAATTTTCATAAAGTACCAGCTTTGATATTTTAAGAGAAATCCACAATAAGTAGCCTAGTTTTATTTTGATTTTTTTCACTCCCAGGGTAACTGCCAATAGACACGGTATTTTAAATGCTTTCCTCCTTTACCTAGGGGGTTTTAAACACATTTTAACCAATATGGTGCTGTTTACACATATAAACACATATATTTTTGAACTTTTAAAACATAATGACTAGATTCTTTTAAGTTTTGCTGACCTGCAAAGAATATGTTGCAGTTTGGAAAGCTTTTGTGCTAACAAAAAGAAAAAAAACCAAAAAAACCCCCCAAAAACCCCAAACCACCAAAACCTAACTCAATAATGAAATACAAAGAACTGGATTGAAATATTTCCCTGGCTTTTCAATGAAGATTGCAAGGCCACAAATGCTATGGTGTTATTTGGTAGGACATACTCTTTTGCATTTATTGATAAATAATTTAAGAGTAGATTCAGGGTCAATGAGTTACAGAAAATTATTCAGAAACTATTAACGTAGTATCTTGCTAATTTGCCCCTAGAAGTACAAAATAATCTGATGACTATGGGTCATGTATCTCTTTTTTAGGGTTTATATATTATATTATTATTTACACAATAAACAGGCTTACCCTGTAGCAGAGCTCCAGGATAGCATCCTGAATAAATCTCCCAGGTTGTTCACCTGAAGCATAGCCACCTTAAAAACATTCACAGAGAAGCTTATACCAGTTAAGATTACATTGATACAAACTTTTTGCGAAGTTCATGAGTTCAGTAGTCAAGATTCAGTAGCTGTACCTGAGTAATTGAACTGACAGTCTTTCATGAATGAGCTGGCTGCAAAACTCTCAGTCTAAGCTATGTAGAGCCTTTTGCAGTAACGAGCTACACTACAGCGCCTTGCTGCCTATCCCTCATCCTCTCACACAAGCACTGGATCACAGCAAAACCTGTGATCTCTCCATCATCTCTGAGGTAAGAGAGAGCCTTTTGGGTTAATTTTTCACTGCAGATTTCTGCTCCTGAAAATTTGCTTGAGAATGATTGTTTTATACTAAACAGTAAGAAAATGCTGTAACGTAAATCATCACTAGGATTCCCTGCCCCAGCCAAGTCAGGACTTTATAAAAAGTGACAAGCACAGCATATTCAGGGAGCTGATCTCACCTTGGTAGAGCACAGCCAGGTGTTTACTCAAGGACCAGAGCCCATAGAGAGCACTGAGATTCCTAAGCGGTGGCTGCAGAGCTGCTGGAACGCTGGGATCGTGGGTGTAGTCGTGGTAGCGCTGTAAGGCTGTTTGCTCAATAAAAGCAATAGCCAGAGACCGACAGTAGTACACCTTAGGACACAGGGAAGAAGGACACTGAGTAACAAAACACAAAGAACCAGTCCTCAGCTTGTGCGGAATGGCATTGGTCTGGTGAAGCTAGTAGAGTTCTGCTGATTTAGATGTGATGATCTAGCTTGAGAAATTCTAAGAACCAGTAGGAGAAAACACTTCCACAATATCTATGCAAAGGTTAGTTATGAAATGTCCCTCAGAAGTAAGACTGAATGCCTATTACCAGTGTAATTTCGCAGTCGCACCCAGGCTTTATGGGATCAAGAAGCTACATCAGAGAGAAGGCAATGTAAAATCAGGTTTGCTGATTTTAGGATTGTTAAGAAACCTACATGTCACTAAGAAGAAAATGGTAGGTTTATATTTACTTAATATGATCCAGAGTTTTATAAAGAGGATAAAATCTTCCTATTGCAAAATTACTACAGTCCCTTCAAATAATAAACAAAAATTTGATTATGTCAGCATGAGTGAATTCTGTTGACGGATTGCAATAGATTGCAGTATGTTTTGAAGGAAATGGCAACTAGTCCTTGCCAGCTACCTGATGAGAAAGACAAGTCACTAGTTACTGTTAATGCAGAGTATAAAACCTTAAGTGATTGTATGTACTTATATAGGAACACTTATCTACATTTACATACTTCAACTTTGCTATACATGCTACTATGAAATAGGTTGCTGACTGACAATATTCTAACTGGTGAACAGCAGGGGAATATGATGCCATTGCTGTCCTGGCTGACTTGGCAATGATGTAACTCATGTTTGTTTTCAGTTTGTTTTGTTAAGGTTTGGGTGTTTAATTTTTTCCATGTAGAATTAGTTTATTAGTTTTAATTATTTTAATTTAAATACTTGCATTATCCTTGCATTTAGATTGACTGCAGCACGTAAAAAAGACATATTCCAAAGATCACCATCTCTCTCAACAGCTGCCCAGTGGCACACTTTTGTCCAAGCTCAGATACATGTATGAACAGCAAAATACACATCATCTATTCTCTGTAGCATTACAGAGGACTGCCCCCTTACTAGATGTTTTTTTGATATGTTTATTACCTAGTCAGAATGAAATAAGTCTTAACATCACAAATGAAACATTAAGAATTATTTTCCTGTTATTCTCCCCTATAATTCTATTTTCCTCTTTACCATTGCTTGCACTTCTGTATTGTTTCTATCAAGCTGCCCCCAAACCAAAATAACCGAGGGATAGGCTAGGAATTTCTTCCAGATCCCCCACAGCATGAACGAATATTTTGTATTAGTCAACCACTGGGCTGCCAGAAAAGTGTTTCTTCATGCCCAGAAAGTTTTAAATCAAGTATGTACATGTCTTCAAAGCACAGCTTGTAAATAATTTTCAGATGTTTTTGAGGCATGACATTTAAAATAAAAAGTCCTGCTGTCCTTAGAATGAATTGTAGGGGGAAAAGAAAAACTAATGACATAAAGTATCTCAACACCTATCTCAAAAGCAGTTGTGTGCCTGAACTTCTTTGAATTTTAAATACAATAGATAAGACGACCTTCATACTTCTGAGCTCACCATTCTCTAATGTACTGGCCCCAGCACCAGCTTCACCAAAACCTGGCTAACTGACAGGCAATCAGACTGGAATTTCTGGCAATTCCCATTCTGGATTTGACCCTGAAGAGTTTCTCTAATAAGCTGCTTCTAGGATAAAAGCAGGAAAGATTTTTGCCACTCTACAGTGGTTTCACACAGATCATCCCCTGTTGAAGCCAGGCTGGCTCTTTCTAGGTGCAGAGTTCAATGCTGAATATTCCTTCCTGCTGTTTTTTAATGAGCTTTGCAGACAAGGTAAATGACACTGACCATCTTCAGGGAACTGATCTTTCTCAGTGACAAATGACAAGTGTTCATTCTTTGGAGGTGAGCCAATTTTTCTCATGGAGGTAGTAGAGGAATCTGGTGAGCTTGGGGATATATACTGAAATTTGGAGTTAAGCCATTCCTAGCTGTTAAAACTCTCTGGAGAGAGAGTGGATCTGCTATATGTAAATTGTCAATGTTTCCTTTTCAGGTTCCAATGCTGTCATTCTGGTATCTTTCATGACTACTTTGAACTATAGGAACTGGAGATGAAAAAGACCTATTAGGTCATCTAGTTTACCTACCTGCCAGAGCAAGATTCTTTCCTACAGTATGTATTTGGCCACAAGCGCAGATGGAGAAGTAATAATCAGATGCTGCAGTGTATTTAATACTTGCAGATTTACTCTTCAGAAGTTGTGGTATCAAAATTGCAGGCATCACACAGCACATGCCTGCAACTTTTCTGAAGGGAAATATATCCTGGAAAACTTCTGCTGGTGGTAACTGTCCTCGTGCTATCATGTTCTACGCAATGCACACGGTGAGGTATTACATTTTATTAGTTATTTGACTTGCTGCTTTATGGTTCCAGAAATTGTACTTTATGACACAAGAAGATAAAACTAACAGAAACTGACAGACTTGGATGAAAATAAATAAAGAAATAAATAAAGATTAATAAGTATTACCTGACAGTTGTTTTTTGCGTCAAAATCACTTCGTCCAGCCTGCTTCTCCTTATTCATTTTTAGGTGACTTTCTCGGAGCAGGTAGCAAACCAGCCATTTATAAGCTGCTAAAGGAACTATGAAAAAGAGAAAGGCAAAATTCTTAACATTCACATTTATGATGCAAGAAGTCACATGAAAATTCTACTGCAGTGCCAGATTTTGTTACTTGAGATGAAAAGTGAAAGCATTAATTAATCAATCCACTGACATGTCACTTTGTCCATTAATGTAGATACAGCAAGTATCTGGGGAGGACAGTCAGACTGTGAGTATATGGTGAAGACAACCATGTCTGGCCATACACTACTTCAAACTGACCCCAAGCTGGAAGACAAGGTGTATCTACAGCTCAGTTTAGACTTCTTACTTGAATAAAATTTTTAGCTTTTTTTTTTTCCACATTAAGTCTTTAGGCCTGCAGGGTACGAAGTCTCTTCCGAGAATACAAGAAAAGACGGCCACAATTACTGGAAGCATGTGACTTGCAACATTGTTTTCACTGGTGGCTGAATGTGAGCACATTTAAAATACCAGCTTTGTACACAATTGTGTCATATTTCTAAGAGCAGGCTAGAATATTAAGGTAAAAAGTTACTTAGCATAGAGTCCCTGCACAAATCCTTCCTGCTTGTTTCTTAGCTGAAGATTTAATGTAGAGTATACCTTAGGGTATTGGGAGTATTTACATGCTGCATAAATTTAGGCATCTAAATTAACAGTCTAGTTTCTAACAGAAGGGATCAATAAACAGATTCAGATATTTTTTAAACTATGGTCTGGATCAGTAGGTACTACATGAGAGGAGAGAACATGTGCTGTTGCTCTCTCACTATGTGTTGGTATTCCTTTCAAGTTTTGCCTTCAAGGGCCAATCTGGGCTCACAGTGATACACAAATGGGAACAGCATCTAATGTCATGCTTGACTGGATTGTAGCACAGTAAAGCAGGAAAGCTGCAGGGGACTCTTTTTCCACCGTTACTCATTTTTCTATATACAACCAAAAGCAACTGTCAAAAGCAGACAAACTTCATGCCTTTTCAACATATTTGTAAATCCCTTGGATGGTTTTCTAAAAGAAGATATTTTAGTGATAGAGGGTAGTAGCAACCAATCCCCTTAAAAATGGAAAACAGGAATACAGTGGTGAAAATCCCTAACTCAAAGACATTATTTTAGAGGAACAAAAGAGAAAGAAAAATATCTGATGCTGTCCTCCATTCCAGAAATGAAGTTGGGGAAAACAGAATGTATTTTGAAATGCAAATCATGTTCTTAGTAAATTAAAAGGCACGTAATACAAAAAAAATGTCAGCAAATATGACAAAAATCTAGTAAGTAGCAGAGGCTGAATCTCAAATCTCTAGATCCTTTCCTTTGGAAAGGAATTTAAAATTCTAGAATCAGTTTAATAATAGAAGCCTACCTGAGGAGTCCATGCAATCTTCAACACTAATGGCTGTGAATTTCCAGCCAAGGATATGATAGTAGTCTTGCAAAAAGTTTATTGTTCCCAAAGGGGATTCAAAAGGAACTTTATCTGAAATACCAGAGAAAATAAAAATGATTTATGAGAAAAGAAATCAGACTTTTTGGAACTAAAAGCCTATTACAAAGCCATGCATACACTTGACAGACCAGATGCAATTAGGCCATAATACTTATTTTATTATGGCCTAGTCCAGCCAAAAGAGGACTGGTGGACAAGTGTGGAAAAACCTGACATCACTGCTTATAATTATTCCCCACAAGATTCAACTCCAACTGCTGAGTTTTCCAGCTTTGTAAGATGCTAGTGAAACTCATTGCTGGAAAACTGAAACAAAATCTAGAGAACTACAAGATCTGATGTTGGATATTGCTACCAAGTCAGGTGATATTAACTGTTCCAAGTACAATAAACAGATTTATGATGACTTTACCAATACAGAATCACAGAATGGTTTGGGCTGAAAGGGACCTTAAATGTCATCCTGTTCTAACCCTCCCATCCTGGACAGGGACACCTTCCACTAGACCAGGTTGCTCCAAGTCCTATCCAGCCTGGTCTTGAACAGTTCCAGGGATGGGGCATCCACAACTTCTCCGGCCAACATGTGCCAGTGTCTCATCAGTCTTGCAGAGAAGAATTTCTTCCTAACATCTAATCTAAATCTCTCATATTTTAGTTTAAAATCATTCCCCTTTGGCCCATGACTATCTGCCTATGTAAAAAGCAGCTCTCCCTTTTTTTTTAGAAGTACTAGAAGGCCAAAACGAACCTTCTCTTCTTTAGGCTGAAGATTCCCAACTCTCTCACCCTGTCTTCATAGCAGAGGTGCTCCAGGCCTCTGAGCATCTTGGTGGCCTCCTCTGCACCCTCTCTAACAGGTCCCCATCCTTCTTGTGCTTAGGACCCCAGGCCTGGATGCAGTGCTGAGGTAATTCAGTAGAACTAAACTGCACTTCTCAGGAGTAAGATATGGCTTAACCTGATTAGGGATGGCAAAGCATCTAGCTAGCTTCTGCAAGACAGGAGAAAGAATACTTCTTGCAGCAAATATTTCTGTATTACAAATGTACCATATGATGGAGTCTGAAGCACATTATTTATGCTCCACAAAACTATTAAATGACTGTCAATTGCTTTCAGTATGAAATTACCTCCTAATTCCATTAGCTACACGCTGTTGGGTCCAGCATAAGATTCCACAATGAAAACATACCTCTTATGCAATTCATCCAGCTCATTAAGTAGTTGCTGGTTTGCTGAAGCAAGACGTTGTTATCTCCCTCATATGTGCAGTTTGGATCATTATCATTTCGGATTTCACCCAGACGATTCACTTAGTAATCACAAATGCATAGTTTAATATATTGCAACATATTAGTAGAAGCTAAGAGAGATTAAATAATTATTCTGTGACAAAATGCAGGAGAGTTGCCTCTTCCTGTACGTAAAACTATTGTTACAAACAGATGAGCTTGAAAATTCACTGATTACCTTGTACAGTAAAGATTTTGGAAAAGTGTGGAATGTAACTTACAAGAGGAATTTTCCTCTATAAAGTCTGCATCTTTATATTTGAAACTGAGACTGAATTACTTGTACAGCCTGTCCAAATGCTGGTGCAGATCCTGTATGGGTTTAGGGGTCTTTTTAGTGACTTCAGGTATGAAAAAGAAATTAAAAATATGGATATGAGAATAAAATGCTTTCTAAACACATTGCTAAAATTCAGAAAGCATGGCACAACAACAGTCGAAGAACACATCAAAATAACCATTCTCTTTCTGATCAGTGCATGCAGTGTCTGTAACTTACTGGCAAGGTATCCATGTCCCCCACAAGCTTCTCGGCATTCCTGGGCTGCCTGCTGAGCAGTCCAAGACACCAGGGGTTTGCTAGCAGCAGATACAGCATGAATCTCACGTCCCAAATCAGCCTTTATGAAAAACAAGTTATAAATGAGGAGTAACTTTTACACAAAGTAAGTTGGTGACCAGCTAAAGCCAAAGATATATGTACTGCTTTATAATGAACAGTAACTGGTAATACAGGCACAAAACTCTCAGAGATCTATATAAGTGTAAAGCATATTCTTTGGTGTCACAGAAAAACCCTGCCACAACTGAGGAACCTCCAGCACCAGCTTTCTCATATGAGACAGCAATAATTTGTGTCAGGTATTGGGCACACGGGTGCATCTTAGCTCAGCTGTACCAGCTGGCACAGCACTGAGTTAGTTCACCACCTGCCAAGCTTTCCCTCTCAAAAATGGAGAGGCAGGTGGTTGAGGGTGGCCTGTCCAGGAATAAGCTTCTATCCCCTCTGTGACACAGGCAGTACCTCTCTCCCCAGCCAGCAACAGGATATTTATATTATTTATTGCCTTACAGAGTATTAACTGATCTTTTAAGCATCAGTTTTGCAAAGAGCAGGACAATGTTTATGTATACCCTTAGAGACTCCAGAGAATCACAGTAGCCTGCATTTACACTCTGTTGACCTTCCTTTGAAAATGCATTTGGAATTCTGGTTTCTGGAGATGGAGGCTTGATACAAGCAAAGCTTGTTTGAGAGCACCTCCCTGGTAGTTGTTTGTTTTAAGATCTCCTGTAGAACAAAAGGAATCCATATGGACTACATTCTTAAAGTTTTCAACAGTGGGATTCTTTCCTATCATGATTTTTTTCCTGATAAGCCACCATTTTCCCTAAGATTAGTGACTGTACTCCAGACCTCTAGAGATGAAGTATCAGGTAAAAATATCAAATAGATTCTTCTGTGGTTTGTGCAAAGAGGAGAAATTAAAATACCCTGCCATTAGTGCAAAAGTATGAGCTTTACTTTAGATGAAAAAAGCTTGAGAATTTAAGTAAGACCTGAGCAATACACAGCCAGTATGTAGGCCCTAAAAAATTTTATTGCCAAAAATAATAAAAATAAATAGAATTTATATGCTGTAAAAACACAATACTGCAGTTAATTTGATTAAGAATCAGTCCTTGAACAGGACTGATAGATAAATCTATTTCCTCTGTAAAGGGATGACTTCCAGGGGGATGATTGTGGATGAAATATTTAGCATTACGAATCAAAAGTCAACTATTTTCACTAAAAATATTTATTTGAATGCGTGAATTTCATTTGCAAAATCGAGCCAGACTCACAGAGTCTGTGCAGGAATTAAAATTAGTAAATTTTCAGAAAATCTTTGATATATGCTCCCTGCAGAATCACTTACAGCAGTTATAAGCTGAATTTACCATCATAACACATAAAAAATTCCGCAAGAAAACATAACCTTCAATCCCACAGAGATCAGGAAAACTTTAATCACTCCATCAAAACTAATTTGAATGCTTTTCTAAATGCAACTTTAATCAGTACTTTGTATGCCCCATATTTCTGAGACATTGCTCTATCATTCTTGATCACAAGAGATCTTAAGACTTCTAAAGAGGTCTTCCATTTTACAGTTTATTATAATAAGAACTCAGTGAAGAGGAAATGTGTAAATATCCCACCTGTCTTTGACTCCTTTGCTTTGTCAAAACACCTGCAAAAAACTCTACAAAGTTCTTTAACAGGGACTTTGAGAAATAATCAAAGGCATACGCAGCAGCCAGATAAGGTAAAAGACGCCATTGCTGGAAAAAAAGAATTAAATTGATTTAATCACAAATTGATATATGTTTTTAATAGTTATTATATTGAACCAACCCATTAATTTTTACTGTGTTAAAAATGGAAAACTCCTTAATGGAGAAGAGAACAATAACCACCTAAAACATAATTTAATTACATTTAATTATGTTATAAGTAGCTATTGTTCTCTTTATATAAGTTATGGTTTTATTATTTTAGTTCTCCCATTTCGTGAATTTGTGATAAGCATTCTGTTAAACCAGGGAAAAAGTTCAGAGAAGCTTTGGGGACCAAAGACACATTTTTGCCACGTGTTTAAAAATGTCTGGCATGCCAGGGTCAGTCATGATTTCTGAGTTTCTTCAGTACAAACATGACAGAGGTTATAACCATTTCATGGGGCTCATGAAGGAAAAGAAAAACTGCTTCAATGTCTTTGTGGTAAAGGAAGAAGGGAATGAGAGTTTCAGCAAGCAGAACCCACAGAACAAGCCAAAACTAGGAAAAATTTAGAGACTCAAAGAATAGTGGAAAGCAGACCCTGGTTTATTCAGAAATGGTGGAAGGAAGGCACCTTTCACCAGTTTGCAAGGTAGGCATCAACCTGAAAAAAGGCACCCCCACTGCAAGGACCAACTGGGCAGGTTTGTTTTCAGCACTTCTTATATATTAACCTTTCTCATTTGGCAGATCCGAGTTTTCCTTTTTTCCCAGTTACTCTACATATACTTTTCCTGTTTTTTTCAGAGCAAAAAGTGATTTTCATCTGCATAAACTGCAGGTAAACCTTGGTTATAATCCTCTCCAAATCAGTACTAGCTTGAGACTTCTCCACAACGAATGTCACTGAGTTCTATACTTTTAAGGCATACAGGCTACAAATGAGAAAGCTAGTGTAACAGCGAAAGAAGAACTAATATTTGGAAACAAATGCTAGTTTCTACACCTGGAGTACTTTCACACGTGCATGCAAGACAGTCTTTCTCTGAAAAGGTTACTATTTTAGAAGACAAATGTTTCTAGGTACTTCAGAGAGGTACTGGTTTTGCTATGTTAAAAGCCTGGGCATGGCAGGAGAAGGTTTTGAGATGAAATGAACCCCCACAGCTGTACTAGAACAATGCTTCATGTGACACAGAAAACTTTATTTTCCTAACTTCAGAGTCACTACTGTGATCTGCTCATTCAGTAGCTCTGAATGTGAGTTCATTACATGAAAGTCTGTAGATTGAACTCCAAAGTATTTACCTGTGTTTGGTATTCAAGGACAGGGATTTCCTCATCCTCAGTTGGTCCAAACTGACGTCGAGCTGCTGAGAAGCGAATGGCTATTACCAAGGCAAGCTTTAAATTGGTCAAGGATATTCCTGTGATCATAATTCTGCCAGTGGACAAGGATCCCAGAGCTGCACTGAAACGCTCTTTAACATCCTGAATGAATAGAAGGCACAGAATGAATGCTGAAGCTAACATTTCATTTTAACCCCACAAAGATGCAACTTGGTAGCAGGATCAGACGCAATTTCGCCAATTTTGTTTCTCGACTCATTCAGATGAGGTATTCAGGCAAGACTATTCTGTCTTGTCTGAACACAGTCAAATTCTAAATTGTTTGGGATCAGTGGGATCGTGCAAAGAGCACGAAGTTCAGTAAAGTCAGCAAGGTGAGTTGGGACATCTCTGAAATGCAATTAAAAAACCAACATTCATACTTCATGTGAAATTGTCAACGGCCTCCTTCAGTTCAGGTATCCAGTGCTTCCCAGCAGAAGAGGTCCATTGCTCTGTCTCTTAGCCTACTTATACCTTTGTATGTTTAATGAAACAAGACCTTGTTTCATACCTTGACTGAACTTGAGTACTTCCCCTCGGTTGTGACATCTCCAGCTATATTCAGTATGTTTTCTTTTGGTATCCTGACATTGTGGAACATGGCAAATCTGTTTAAACAAATACACAAACAGTGTAAAATCTATGTCTACATAGTCTGAGGTGTTTATATTACAGAAAAAAGGTCACAAGAAAGATGGGATTGCAAAATTATCTCAGGCATGTCAGTGAACTGAAAACAGTGCCCACCAAGTCAGGTAGGCAATTTTAGGGAAGTATGACTGAGACAACACAGACTTTCAGACTCAGAGCAGCACAATAAATTCAAGAAGGGAAATTATTTGTTATAACTCTTCTGATTTTTGGCTTTTTAGTTTAAAAAGATGATGTTTACAAAACCAAAAAAAACCCCACTTCACTGACTCTAGTAGACCATTTCAGCAGCTTTGTAAGGAAAGAAGTAAAAAAGTAATGGAAGGATGAGCAAAGTATTCTGGTTGAGGGACGGGACAAGTAAAGTTACTTATTAGAGACCTTGTACACAGGCATTTTGACAGGTACTTTCACTGACACCTCAGAAAGATGAACTGAATTCTTGGGCTGCATGACTTAGGTCCCTAGGTTGGTATCTCAGCTGTCAAAAAGCTTGGGAAGATGAACAAATTCCTTCTCCCACCTAGAATGTGACAGGGCCATTCTCATCCCAAATAATTCCCTACCCCAAACAATTCTGCAGAAATATATTCTTTACAGAGGTGTTGTTTAGTCCAGTCTGGAGACTGCTTTGGAACAGAGACACTATATATTTTATGAGTCTAAAATACAGATCTGTGAGGATCACTCATTCTACTGCAACACAAATAAGGACATCGCTGAAATAGTGCTCTGAGAAAGAAATGAAAGGAAAATTTTCCTTTGTTTAAACTCAAATTAGGAATTCTGTTCCCTGAAATGTAGCATCTTAAAAAAAGAAAGAGCAGGATAACCCCTTCTAAATTGCAGCACTCTAGCAGCAATAAAGAGGGAACTTCTTAAGACAGGAAGAATGTCCTGAGTATTCGTATTCTTCAGGAAGAAAGTGATTGAACTGTTTCACCCAAATGGGCAACACAATTTGGCACAATAGCAGCAGTATCAACCCCACTCATGAATATCTCACTGTCTAATAGCACTTGAAAAGCTGTATTTGTAATCAAAGAAAATTCCTTTTTCCTGCCAATAAATGCTGATCTGTTTAATATGGCTCAGCAGAGACAGGTCTTTCACATTAATAAATTACATAAGGGGTCCAATGCTGCATGTGCTTTTAAATTATGAGTTGTTTCCAAGGAAACATATCTGAATACTGAATTTATTCAGCCTTAGAGATACACAGTATTTTCAGACTTAGACATGGAGAAAGGCGTGCTATCCTAACCAAGAACCAGCTGCCCCAACAATGCTAGTAAGTGCTTTGTTAAATGCCAATTTCTGTGAGACAATGTTACTTCATAATAGAAGCAAATTCAGAATTTCCAAATGTCTGATTTCCATCTATGTTACTATTTTTTCAGATCACTGAAAATAAAAAATCTCATTCTAGAAAGATCTTTTGGCTAAATACGCATTCTCTGCCCCCTACATCCCAAATAGAATCACAACTACAGCTGTACAACAACCAATATTTTTAAGCAATAGCATGCATCTTAGAAAGAACTTGAGCTTTTTAATTATTATTACTCATTTATTACAGAAGAGTGTGTGTGGCAAGGTTTAGGTTTCTAGTTTAGCACTTTTTTTCACAGTCACTGTACATCCATAGAATTCCAACAAAATGCTTCCTCCTAGGACCTTACAATGCAAGCATAAGGCAGGAAGATACAAGTAT
>WEKY01057063.1:1286-43217 GCA_013390045.1 Picathartes gymnocephalus | reverse complement strand
TTTTTTTTTTTTTCAGAAAACTGACAGTATAAAACTAGCTCTACAACCTTCATAAAATCAGTGAACATTTAAAAAAAGTACTCAGGTTACAATTACAATAAACTGTGAAGGCATTAAATAAAGAATCTGCTGGTCAGGTATAAATAACAGCATAACAAAATCTTTAATATGAACCCACTCCTCCCCCTCCAAAAAAAAGGATTAGCAGTATTTCCACCCTACCTGTACAAGAAAAGAATGTAATCCTTGGCACTGTCCATCAGGAGTATAGAGCTGGGCATACAAAACTGTATGAGTAGCATGTTTCCCCATATTACCAACCCAGAACTTTGCAGCTTCAAAGTCAGGTGTATTGATGACAAATTCCTGTAGCCAGGAAAGAAAAAGAAAATTACATAAATAATAAAAATCAGGTCACAGCTTTCTTTTTTTTTTTTTCATTACCCTGGTAAAGTTTACAAAACATTAATTAACTGCCAGGATTTTATTCTGTACTGCTTTCCAACACCTGAGATCTCTCTTATTGTGTTCAACTTTGGAGAGAACACATATAGTAAGGAAAAAATCTGGAATTCAAAAAGCTCATTACCTCATTGTAAAGCCTGAAACTCAAATTTTTTAATTGCTCATTTAAGCAGTTAAAAAAAAAGTAAAGCAGATTAATGGACTGGGAAGCATTTCCTAGATCTTAGGTTAACTGAGCTGGGAGTTCAAGTAAAGAACTGAGAGGGCTGTTTCAGCTGTGAGAGCTGAAGCCTATGCAGGGACCAACTCCCTCTTACACAGTTTTGTATGGAAAGGAAGCCTGGTTGACAGTGTGCATCAAGGACTAACCTGAGTGCTAGGATCAAATGTGGCCGTAGTCCGTATGCCTTTAGTGTTAGTTCCATGGCTGAGTTCAGTCAGAGCAAAACATCCAAAAATCTAAATCAGGAGATACAGGGCACAGTTCAAGACCACTTTATTACATTAACTAAAACTGTAAGACTTTCAAATGATTGCAAATTCAGCTATTGGACAGTAATTTGGCAAAAAAAAACCCCCCAAAACCAAACAGGAAGTGATAAAGAGCAACAAAAGAAGCACAAAGCTCAGTTTAGGTGCACTCAGAATATTTATCTTGCAAAATCAGAGGGTCTGGCCAGACAGTGAATGCTGCCCACATGGCCTAGAATGAAGAAACTGCATGATTGGCACTTTCTGTATCAGACAGGCTGCATTTATTCTGCAGAGTACTTGGTCCTGAGTCTCCACTGAACTCCACGTGGTGTTTCTTTGGCATTAAGATGTTACTATTTTCCATTTTATAGCATTAGAATGGAATTTTTATGGCAACACAACAAGATTAAGAGTATCCTTGTGCGATACTCTATATGACTCTGGACAGAGCCTAAACTGGTATAATGTCATCTATATTGCCTTTTGGGAAAAGGTCACAAATTTTGTCTGCATATTAACTTAGACAGTCAAAAACATATCCAGGAAGCGGTTTATGAGCTAGTAGTGAGGACAGTCAGAGCTCAGTGCTTGAATCTGCTCCATGGTCTTTTCTTTTGCTATTTAGAAGTACCTAGGCATGTAAAGAGATCAGAAATTATAACACAAAAGTGCAAACAGTGACACAGTTCTAATAGTGTCCATTAGAAAAAGTTACCTCCATGGTATAAATTTGTTTCACAATGTGTGCAAATCTCTTAGAAGAACTCATAATTGGACCTGCAAATATCTGTAAAAACAGAATTATGAATAAAATCAGTGATGAAAAGCACAAATTGCACATGATTTTTAACAGTGATGTCCTCTGAAGAGACCAGGGAAAGTGGGCTGCACAGTAAACTGTAATTAGACTATAGCTGAGGAGGTAAGTCAGGATTCGATCTTGCCAAGGTCCCTTTACAGATGACTGAACTTGTCCCAGCTCTAACCTGTTCAAGCCTTCATTGCAAATGCTTAAAAATATTTTCCACTTGTCCTTAGTGGTGTTCCCTTGAGCAAAGGAAAATTTAAAGACAATTTTAGTTCATTTTACTGCAAACAGATTGGGAACTGAATGTAGTTGCTTCAGGATCAAACAAGAAGGCTGATTTGAAAGCTACCTTCAGTTTTTCTACGTGGATATTCACAAAACAAAACTCTTAATTCCTACATGCTCCCCAGCCATGTGAATGGTAATAATAAATTAATTAATTAAATTATAATTTAAATGATAATATTTGACCAGTTATGTCGGGCATTCTTTGTGAGAGACCCATCTGGGAAGCAACTGATTAACAGAATTCAGCCACTGATGTCAGTGAGAAATTTTAAACTGCTTTCCATTCCTTCTGGATTCTGCGCTTCATTAAGACACTGGGGCTTAAGCAGGTAAGTTTCTGATATCTGAAAATCTTTAGCAAACACACAGCCACCAACAACCAAGTTCCTTGGCTGCTACTGCCTTAGAGAGGAGGCAGAGGAGTAGACAAAAGAAAGCATCAAAATTCTCTTCTGCATCTCTGTCTGTACTGTTTCACCTTTACTTTCCAGATGGGATTCCAGTGGAGACGGGGGTTTAACAACAAAGATTACCCACAGCTCTCTGACTCTTCTAAACAGTTAAAACTTAATTCCACGTTTGAAAAGAAAGGATGAGGAAAAGATCAAGTTTTAATAAAATAGGCATAAAGCAACAGAATTATGGTATTAGAAGTTATACAAATTCAAACATACACCACTATAGCCCTTGAACTGTACTTACAGCACAATGTAAGGAATACAGGAAACATAGAGACCAATCGTACATTCCTAAACAGAACACGCTAAACATCCTTAATGGGTTTTCTGTGAGCTCTTGCTGAGGAAAAAACTCATACTCAAAGAGCCTTTTACAGCGCAGGAATGTCAGCTCCTGATACTTCTCACGGCACAAATCTTCTCCAGGATGACGTGCAAAGAGAGGATCATTTTCCAGAGCAGAGAAGATTCTGTTCTGCGAGGGGAAAAAACTGACATGAGAATGTTAACCTAAAAGCATTAACAAAACCAGTTAACTTTCTTCTAGAGTAATACTGGGTCTCAAACTACAATCGTTTGCTGGAAAGTATAAACTTATAAAGCAAAAATTCCAGAGAATTAGAAAATCTATTTAAATGGTCTGCCATATATACAGCCCATGTAGCTAAATTTTATGACATCTCCTTCACCATGAAGTGATTAACTGATTCACACTGAATGTACAAGAACAGTATGGTAAAACTTGCTTTGTGTATCAGCTTCATTATCTCAATATATAAAGCTGCTGGCAGAATCTAAGGGCAAAAGTCCCTCAGTCTGAGCATAGACGTAAAACTCCAGAGGTTACATTCAGTTAAAAATATTCCATGATGGTAAAGCCATTAAGCTACCACAACTGCTCTGTTACCAGATGAAAGTAAAAAAAGGCTCCATTTAATTGAACCATCATATGCAGCCCTTCAATGTGGGGATGTGCATCTTTTCGTGTTTTAATTTGGATCCTTTTTGTATTAGATAATATATTATGGCAATTTATCTCAGAGCTGCGTCTTCAAGATATCCACATCTTCTGTCTTTCACATAAGAAGGAAGAAATCCAGACTTCCTGTGTTTTCCCTTGAAAGGCAGTCATTCCTTTTCTCTGTATCAACAACACTACATGCCCACACAGCTTTGAAACTCCTTCAGACACAGAGCACTTGTGCTTTTTTCTGTGCTCTAACAAACATCAGTCAGATGCAGAACCAGGCTTTTTTGATTTCTCTGATCTACCTGCTAGGATTTTTAAAATTATGGTGAAGATTCAAGATTAGCTTAAATCCATGTAAATCTATATCACCTTCAGAAAGCTTGTTCTTTCTCCTTCTCTATCTCCAAGTCATACATTTCCACACCATCTCTTGTGCTGCAGTTAATCTGTTTCCTGGGTAGGGTTAGCTTTCAGCAAGGTTCCCATGCTTATCTCCAACTGAAGTGCCTCGCAAGCATTAACGCAAGCACAGATTGTAGGAAATTAGGTCAAAGTAAGACAGAAATACTGTTTGACAGTGGCCTGAACTTAGCTCTGCATAGCTGTCTTGCAAAACCATGGGATGTATGATTTAATGCAAACAGTAAAAAAATATGGCAGAATATAGTTCCTTCTCAATTTGAAATGAACACTCAAGTTCTGAAAGGCAGCACATGCTGGTCTTCCCTGTACTGATGTTTAGTAATTGAGTCTTATGAGATAGCAGAGTGGATTGCTTGAAAATTCAGCTCTGCTCTGAAAATTGGCTGTGCAAATCAAATTTCTTCATGCTCCATATTTACAGAGTATTATTAACTATACTCCCTTAAAAAAAAAAAACCAAAACATACTTCTACTGATATCCCCATAATTAAAACCTGCTTACAATTCTCACAAAGTTTACCTTCAGCTGGATGAGATCTTCACCATCTACGAATACTGCCATCTCCTTCCAGTTGAAGGAAGCTTTCTTACGATATCTGGAAAGGGGGCCTTTAGGGAAATCTGGTAGCAAACTATACAATGAATTTTGGTTGCCAGTTATTTCTTTCTGATTCAATGTCGATGCCATTGGTAGCTAAACTGCAGCAAACAACAAAAGATAAAACACAAACTAAAGCACCACAGATGCCTGCTTTTTAATAATAAAAAGAAATTAAAAGAGTTAACTAAATCCATGGACTTGTTTAAATGTATGAGTATAGCAGTGCAGAGCCAACTAAAAGCTTGCCCTTCCCTTTTTCTAATTCAACTGGCTTGATACAAAGTAAGAAAAAATGCCTCTGAGCCAATCTAAATGAATTACATGGTCTTTGTTATTAAAATATGAGCTAAATATGAAACAGGGAGACCACTGTTTATCCCAATGTCATGTAATAAGAAAGGGGGTGATAGAAGACCCAGGTGAGAAAATACCATGTCTCAAACAACAAACGCAGTAAGGCCCCACGAAGTCTGCTGGCAACTTTTTGTGTGCATCTGTGGGTCAGGCAAGAGCACTGCAAAACTGCACAGATCCTGTGGGATTTCCCTGTCAGTAGGTACAACTGCGCTGGTTCAGGAGAGAAGGAGAATCTTGCTTTTCATTAGAAGCTGCCCCGAAGAAGTAGAGGCAGATCTGCTGCTGGTTCCAGACGCTGGTGTTGGAGAGCCCTCTGCTGCTCGCGGGACACTGAGCGATCCCTGCCACCACACAGACGGCAGAGATCTCTGCTAGGCTTGGAAAGTGCAAAAGCCATCGGGCAGGGCAGTAGAAGCTGGCCACGATTTAACGAGACCGGCTGAAAGAAGCAGCTCAAAGGTATAGGTAGGACATCCTGGCCCGGGGCTGGCCAAGGGCTCTGTATAGACTTTGAACATAATGAAGTACAGAAACTAGTTCAGCAGTCTGCTTTTTCCACCCCTTTTTTTCCCCTCATCATCTTGATATATCTCCTCAATACCTCTCTTTTCTTTTAACCTTATCCTTTTATGGAGGTCATCCTCTAGTTCTGAACAGTACAAACATAGTAGAAGAGAACAGCAGGATAGTATTTCTGCATGTGATTTCCAAATCAGTTCTAGGAAGATGCAGCTCCAGTACTGAGAAAACGGTTTGGAAAGAGAGAAAAAAAAACAAAAAAAAAAGAGGAAGTGTTTCAACTTCCAGCCAAATAAATAGATATTACACTTCCAAGCGGAAAATAGCTTAGTCAGGCAGCAGTTGGAGGCTTTTCACTCATAAAAGAGAAAAAAAAATTACATTGTAATATTGCAGCTATTGCATTTAACTTTATTTACATTGCAAATCAGTGATATTACCCAAATGAGAAAACCCAAGAGTTCATAAAAAAACGTTCTGTACTTAAATTATATTACACATTCTATGACCTCATGCAATGTTTTATTATAATTTGGCTCCAAATTATATGGCTCCAATTATTTGGCTCCAAGTCAATAGTTTCAAAACTTACTAAACCAAGTGGTTACACTAGAAAAGTAACAACGGGCTGCCCTAAAGAATAACTTCAGTGTTAATTTCAGCCTTGCCCTGGAGTTTTGAAACGTTTGTGAAGGTGCCAGTAGAAACCATGTCATTTTCAATTTGTGAAGAACTTCTGTAGTTTCACTGTGAAATGTTGAGTTGAAAACCTTTTCCGTAGGAAGTGCTCTTGCTAGTAATTCAAATTCATACCCGGACACCAAAAACGGGTTATAAATCACGAGGGCAAAGGTCACTTTACAGGGAACTCTCCTCAACTATCTTACCTAACAATGACACAGCGCGGACACTTGGTAGTTGTCAAGAATAATGATACTGTAGCCTTATGCTATGAGATGACATAACCAATGTTCTGTTTTATTTTCTAGCGGCTCTGCATTTCCGAGCAATCTGCTGCTGGCAGTCGCCCAGAGCAGGACAACCCCGGGCAGGGTAAAGGCAGGGCACGAAGCGCTTCTGCAGGAGCCCTGTGCGGGTTCATCGCACGACCGCTGTTCGAGCGGCCCGAATTCATGACGGGGCCCCGCTTCTGCCCAGACAGGGCAAAAACAGACTACATAACGTACTGTTATTTGCTAAAAAATGTGTACCGGGAAGTCTCCCTGATGGGCCGGGCTGACTGTCGGTGTCAGTCACCGTCTCGGCCTGCAGTTTGCTCTCAGAAGGCGTTTTCACGCTGCTGTTCCGCACCCAATGCCACAGCGGCACAGACCTTCCCCAAACAGAGCTGCACATGCGGTGACGACCTCCAGCCTCGCGCCCTGCTGGGAGCTGGCGGCTCCCGTGTTTTCAGCCGCAGGACGGCACCCCAGCGGTCTGGTGCAGGACCTGGAGCCTCAGAGCCGCAAGCCGGGGCGAGGGGACCCGGTACGTACCTGCGGCCGCCTCCGTCTCGGGAACTGACGGCAGCAGCCTGCGACGCGCTCCGCCTCCTGGCGCGACGGACGCGGGCGCTGGATGGGGCGGGTGGGGACGGCGGCCGTGCGGGACCCCGGCGGCGCCGCGTTGCCCCGCGGCTTCTGGGCGGCCGTGCGCGTGTGGCTGGAGAAGCCGCAGGTGGCCAACAGGCGGCTGAGCGGCGCTACTGTCCAGGCGGAGGGGACGGTGCCGCTCGGCGAGGGCGGGGAGATATCTCCATCCTTCGCCGCCGCGGGAGCAGGCGGGGCTGCCGGCGGGCAGGAAGGGCGAGCGGCGGGGTCCGCGGAGCTTGGGCGGCTCTGGAGGGAGGTGCGGGGCCAGTTGCCTCTGCCACCGCCCCTTAGGGCATGGGGCGGGCCTGGCGAGCTCCGCGCCGTGCTGAGGACGCTGCTGCCCCGGGGCCGCCCCGCCGCGCCCCCGGCCCGGGAGCTGGCGGTGCAAGGTGAGCGGGGACGGCGCTGAGGGCGGCGGGAGGCCGGGCCAGGAGCGCAGCCTGTGAGGGGCCGGGGCTGGCGCGGACCTGTCCCCTCATTGATTGTCTCGCACATGAGAGAATGCCGCTTTCCGCCCCCTCCCCCCCGTTTGTGGGAACGAAGATGGACTTTTGTCCCGATTGTGTGCTTAGGACTTATTTTTACCTTTTGTTGTTGTGCTAGGAAGCGTTGGAGTTTCAGCAGTTGAAATACAGAGGTCAAACACCTGTGACGCTCCGGTGCTCCTGTGGGGAGCAAGCTGCCCACACACAAACGCTGCTCGTAGTGCAGACCTTATGACGGGCTTGTAAGGAGCGGCCATAGTGTCTAGAAATGCAGAATTACTGAAACGAGTAGGCAGCTGTGGCACCTGCCTTGGCCAAGTGGAAGTGTTTATATCGACTTTCTTAATGTTCAGTATTGCTTAAGAAAGAAGCTCAACTTGTTTAGTTGTTTTAGGTTTTGGTTGTTTTGTTTGTTTGTTTTGGGGTGGTTTTTTACACTGTATGATGATAATATGCTGCAATAAATCCTGCTAATATAAAGAAACTTAACATAGGGTAGAACTTGAAACCGTTTTTAAGATGAATTCTGGAAAAAATCTTGATACAGATTAAATTCTAGTAGTAATGTTTCGGAATGAACCAGCATTCCAGAAACAACTCGATTGACAGTTCAGAAAGACTGATAGTCATTTATGGGGCACACTTGGGATGTTCTTGTGGCCCATGATTCTTACCTGGTGCCTTCAAAAAAAAAGATGTGTTGCTGTTTTGATTAATTTTTTATTTTGATGTTAAGAGAAGATGCTCCTGAGCTGCATCTAGAGAGCATATCTTGAAGAAAAAGCCTAGGAGATTTTTTAAAATTAATTTGTTTACAATTAAAAAATGTTAGAGGTGGAATTGCTAAGGATGGGACAAGATAGCAAGACTTAACGTTTGCTCTATTGCTAGTTATTCTTTCTTGTGTCACTCAGAAAATTTTGCAGTCCATTGAAAATTGATTATGTAGCCAGTATAGGATTTTTAGTTGCAAGAATGTTTGTTTTGACTGTAATTAAAAGACATTTTCAAAACTGGGAATGTAATAAGTTATTCTGAAGAAATCGCCCTGGGTGAACAGAATCTAAAAAAGTTTTTTAATTTTTATAGGAAGTAATACTGCATACATACCAGCCGCCCAGGACTCTGGGTTTACTGTGGGATATGGAAAAGCAGCAGTCATATACTAGAAAAATGTTATTGTTTAGTTTTTACTTTATTAAAATAGTTAAGTTTGATGAAAATGAATACTCCTAGGCAGCCCTAGATATTTTAGAAACATCATGCAATGGAATGCTAAATTTGGAGAATTCAAATTGTCTGGTAGTTTCAGATGCCAGGAACACCAGGAAACAGATGTATTCCTGGCATTGTAGTTCTTTCTCTGTTGCCTTAGATCTTGCCTCACTGGTTTGCAGGCAGAAGTTCATTTTACTGCTCATCTGGGTGGGTTGCACTATGGAATAATAAACCCCTGTTTGCATATCTTTTCAGATGTTTACAATGGAACTGTGACCTTTCTGCCTTTGGAGGAAAACAGTGAAGGAAAATGCCTGGTTAAAAAGTGCAATATTTATCAAATTCAACTTAAACACATAAAAGATGAGGAATGGTAAGTGAGGGAGTGAGAGAGGAAGCAAACAGTAAGTTGTTTCAAGAGTCACACAATGGTTTCGTATTGGTATGTATATGTGTAAGTACAATTTCAATTGTATAATTTTCTGCTTGATTAGTAAATTACAGTAGTGGAGTGATACAAATGCATAGTGTTGTCTAAAAGGAAATATCTACAATACCCAGAATAATGGAAAACAAACCTGTTTCACCTTTGAATGTGTACATTGACTGTACCTGTGTGTGGTCTAGAAAAAATATGCCTCTTCTGAGAAAGGTTCTGTAGGTGTTAATAAGGGTGAGGGTCAAACTGGAGTTGCTGTAAACCCACTGAGCTTCATTCACTGAAATGTAGACCATTCAGTTTGCTCCTGAGCATCTGGGGATGTAGCTCTAATAAAATCTGAATAAAGTTAGAGATAATGAAATTATGAGTTGTGACAATGGATATATTTTTCTCCTGAATTTTCCTGTAATTTTTCAGGAATTTCTTAAGTTGACTTTTACTGTTTAGTGTTTGACTGTCTTGTGAAATCAGGTTGCTCTTCAAATGTGAGTCCTCATTTATTGTGTTAAATGCAGTATGGACTCTTATGTACTGTGTTTGAGCTGGGAGATAATGAGCTAACAAAATTCAGGGGAGACTGTTCCATTATTCAGTAACTTCACTGGTTTATTTTCCTGTTGTCTCTCTACATATTTATTTATTCTCCAGTCTAGTTTTATATCTCTGATCTACTGATTTTCTCCACTTTATCCTTGTTTTCTCTGTCCTTGAGATAGCTGAAATAATGAAATACTGCATTCATACTAAGTTACTTGTTTGTTTTTAAGGTCTGTATCTCTTGTAGCTCCATTTCCAGAAGATTGGTTTTCAGATGGAATTGTGTACCCCAAACTAGCATGGCTTGGAAATGAACTTTTGTCCAAACTGGCTAAATGGTCTGTGGAGCAAAAGTCCAGTGAGTTTAAAAGTACCCTCTCACTCATTTCGGTAGCAAAATACAGCAAGGTTTATCAGGACCTCAAAGAAAAATACAAAGAGATGGTAAAGGTAAGTTTAGCGGTAAATGCAGTAATATTATCCTTCCTTTTTTTCTTCTTTTTTTTACTTTGTGTAATGAAGCTGCTTCTTTCATTTTTTTTTTCTTTTTAATAAAAGAAGCAATTTAATTATTTTATATGTATGTTTCTTGGTTTTGTGTTTTGGGGGATTTTTTTTTGGTATATATGGTGAATGAAACAGTTTAGTACTTGGAAGAACTTAATTGGAAAAAGAGGATTTAGAGCCAAATTCACCATTAATATTTGGAGGAGTTAGGCGTTTTCCAGGATGTATCACTTGTGATAAAAAGGAAGCAGTAGATCAGTGGAATAAATAGTCATCCACATTTTAGAAGCACAAATAAAATACGTCCTTCTCCAAAACCTTTGGATATTATCTTAATATGTGTTTGAGTTAGAGAAGCAGTGTTGTGATTTTTTTTCTTATCCTGGAGATCCTGAAGAGCAACAGAGTGCCGTACAAACTAATGTCTGTATTTTTGCAAGCTTGGCTCTAGCTGCAAACAAAAAAATTGGTAAATGCTTTTGTAAAACATACAGTGAAAATGCTGAAAGGCTTTACTGTTGAACTTTTTGTTCTAACAGGAAGATACATAAGAGATGAGAATTGGACTTTTGGGTAAGGCAAGGATTCAGTCTTTAGTTCTGCAGTAGAATTGCTAGTGTTGAGCATTTTAGGCTTTGTTTCAATTCTTTATTTACAAACTAACACTGGGAATAGTACTTGCACTTTCTGTCTTCCTGCTTCAGATTTTGATTCTTCATGTTCTGTTGTGCCAGGATAATTCTAAATCTGTTCCCTTGTGAAAAGAAATTCACAAATTTTCATGTTCAATGTTGCACAGGTATAAGATAAGAATTTTTCTTGTGAGAAAGTTACAGAAAAGATACATGGTTACAGAACAGATGCGGGAGTTTACTTATGACCTGTACATGTAGAGCCAAAATGTTCTTAGAAGCTTTATTGTTTGGTTGAATCAAACAGTCTTTATATTCTCTGTGTTTAATGAGGTTAAAATGCAGAGTCTGTGAAGTCCAGGAACCTACGGAAGTGAATAAGTATCCAGACTTCTGTGTCTGAGCATTTTTGAGGTTATTTCTGATGATGCAGAAAATAAGGTTTTGTGTACTTTTTAATTCTGTTTTTTTTCCTGAAGGTGTGGCCTGAAGTGACAGATCCTGAGAAATTTGTTTATGAAGATGTTGCTATTGCCGCTTACTTGCTGGTAGGGAACTGCTTTACCTGACACTGTGCTGTAAGGTTGTATTTCCTAATAATAGAACCTCTTTAAAGAAGATAATTTTAGAGGTAAAGAAAAACTTCTTTTTGAAGATATGATGAAGGTTTGCAGTCTTCTGTCACAGGAAATTTATCATCTACATAGACAAGGTTTCTAAGTGAGAAAGCTAAAAGCACTGATGTAGAACTGGTAAGATGGACCAATTGGAGATGAGATTGATTGTTTTATAAATCTTTCTATTACTTGTTCATTTTATATTATGAACAAATAAAAACATGGTTTTTCACTGCTATGCTTTCTCTTGATAAAATTTCAGCTCAAAACCCATCTTCAAGTATAATAAGGTCAGCTTCAGATGCTAGGAGTGCAGATAAATGCTTGGTGCAGTTTTCTCAGGCATCTACCTACTTCAGACTCTACGAATAAATTCTGCCACCTGCAGTTCTTAGAAACTTCAGGTTTTTAAAAGGCAGGCACATAAATATTTTTGTTTGCCATCCAGGGTGTGGTAAGAGCATGTCTACCTTGAGCTATACTTGTAGCATCTTACCTACATCAGTATTGTAAGTAAGTTAGCTCATTTACAGTACTCATTGAAGACTAATTTATTTTGATAATTAAATGTTTTATCCCTTAGAACCTTAGATAGTTGCTTGTGGGAAGAGCTATGTAATAGACTAATCTTTACCATTTTTACCACCATCTTAATATCCAATGTTGAAAATTAGGAATTTAGTTGCAGCCACAAGAAAATACTGGAGTGATAGCATTTTTATACATGTGAGTGTTCATTTACAGGGATTATGGTTTGGCTAATATAGCAGTAGTTTTCAGAAAGTTATTACAGTCATTCACATAAATGAGAACTTATGGTATTAATAACCTAATCTGCTGCAAAATATTTAGGTCTCTATATGATGGTGTATGAAACTCATTGTACATTACAAACTCAAGTACATTACACAGGTGGTTAAGGGAAGGTAGGTCCGGTGTTAAGTTATTATGGATTTATGGCATCTACATGTGACCTCGCTTTATTCTGCAATCATATTAAGGTCACCCACTGTCTAGGGGCATGCCTAAGATTGTAGCTGTTGAGTTTGTGTTGTGAAAAAATCTGCAGGAATTGCAGGATAGGTATGATCTGCGAAGGAGGTCATTAGGGATTTCTGGGATACTGCCTAGAGTGCCAAAGTGCAATGATTGGTAAATCTAAAACCATAATCCATGAGATTAGCAGATTGTTTATCTTCAGCTTCTTTCTCTCTAGCAAAACTGATACTCAAAAGTGTCAATGTTACAAATACTAATTTTCATAGTTAAATACTCTTAGGGTTTTTGGTAGTCATAGTGAAAAATCAGAGTGCAGAGTTATGAATGTGTGGTCTCTAACTTCCCATTTAAGGAAAAAGAGTTGGAAAGTGATAGAGATTAATCCATGCTCTGTAGAGAAACTTCCACTTATTAATTAAAAATTATTTACCTGTAAAGTACCTACTTATGTACAGATCAGGGGCTAGAATTTGGCTAAAAGCCTTGGGGTCCCTTAGCTGATGTAGAATTTGGGGCAGTTAACTTGCTGAGTAACACTGTTGCTTTGTTCAGTGAAAGACACGTACCAGTATATCACAAGTGATTAAAAAGAATATTAGTGGTTTATTTTCAGCTCTGCCATCAATGCTTTCTTTAATACAGTGAATATAAATGCATCTGTGGTGTTACTTGCAGAGATACTGTTGTTTACTTGATACTTCCCTTGCTTTCCATTGCTCTTCTCTTGTACCCATTGTTTTAGCAACTTATTTTATATTTATGCTCATTCTAGCCCAGAGTTGTAAAGCCCTGATTAATTTCAACTCCCAGTGATTCAAAAGGGAGTGGAGGATGTGCTTAGCACTTAGAAAACTATTGATATTTTGCAAAGTAATTCTTGTTCTACTCCATAAACAGTGGTTTTCTGGGGTTTTTTTTGGTTGTGGTTTTTATTATTTTTTTTTTTTTCCCCTCTGGTTATTTTACTTGTGAATGCAGTGAATCTTTTCTGAAACATCTGCATTTCCAGCTTTCTCCTTTCGTTTCCAATAACCTTTGATGTTTTCTTATAGGGAAACTTGAGAGCAGAAATCTAATATGTTTTGTTTTCTTGTCTTAGATTCTTTGGGAAGAAGAGAGAAACGAAAAAGGGTTGACCAAGAAACAGTCATTTGTAGATCTTGGATGTGGAAATGGTCTGCTGGTTCATATTCTAAACAATGAAGGGGTAAATGGAATGCTTTTAAAAATAATGATTAAAAGCTAGAGTCAGTACTCTTGTTATGATTTCCTTTTATCTGGCATGCAAATAGCCAAACATAAATTAATTCATGTTGCTAAAACAGGATTTTGTCACTCTAGTTAGTAACAGAAAATCCTACAAGAGCACTAGAAACCTTTCATTTATTTATCTATTTTAATTAGTGTATTCCATTTAAATTCAGGGTTGTTTCTTCTGAGGTAAGAAACTAAGAGGAAAAGAAGAAATAATGGTGTATTTTAGTTATGCAAAAAGGAATGTGAAATTTTGACATAGATTCTCTTTCTCAAGATGTGTTCATGAACTTATTTTTATCCAAACTGAATTCTACTTGTGATGTTCTGAAAATGTTTTTCTATTTTTTTTAAAGCAATCCTGAGATTTCTTGATTAAAAATGCCTAACAGCATACTGTACTTTTGGGAGTGAAAGTGTGGCAACAGCATAATTCAGTTTCTTGAGGCATAGTTTCTGAAATAGCAACAAAAAAAAGTGAGACTAAAAAAACCCATTGAAGTGAGGTCTGTCTGTTTCAGAAAATTGCATTTTCCACTTTTGAGAGAACATGGGAAAATTTGTAGAGGACATGAATATTTTTTATTAGATAAGGAGATGTCTTTGTGGGGAGAGGGAAATGTTAAAAGTTCTCCTAACACAAGGTTTCTATTCTTGTGTGGCCAGAAAAAAATTAGTGTAATGTAAGCTGCTGTTTTCTCTGTGGACTTTTCATTAATTCAGTCAGTCATTCATTCAGTGCTGACAGACATTGACTGTCAAAAAAATAATGTATGAGAGTTTTATGAGACATTTTTTTTAGTAATCGATTTTGCTTAGTTCTGCCCAAAGTTCTTGAATTTCAACTACTACACATTCTTAATTTCTTGCTTTAGTTTCCAGTCTATTTTTTCTTCCCTTTAATTCAAACAGTAGATAAAAGTGTTTGGGCTTCAGTAGTTGAAAGGTAGGTCTCCACTAAAGACTTCTTAGAGTAGCATTCTTCTTTGAGCCCTGTGGGTGCTGCAGTAGTACTCACCTTGTGAAAGGTTTTGATATTTTAAAAACAAGCAAACCGAAAATCAATACTTCTGCTTTTACATTTATAGAGATACAGATTTTCAAGAGCAGTCTCAGTAGGTGTGCCCAGATAAAATTTTGAACCAGATATATTCTTAAGGTTTCCTAGTAATTCTCTTCATATTTCAAAGGGAAGAAAGAGATTAAAGGTATTCAGCTTCTGCCTGAAATGGCAAAACTTTTTTTGTTACATGTCTAAATTTTAGCATGAATGAAACAATCAAAGTTATTATGTACATTTACTGAGTCTGTTTGAAATTTCTGCTAAAAGTAGTACTTAAATGGAAACTTTCTGTTGTTCAAATATTTCAGCATTCAGGCAGAGGAATTGATGTGAGGAGAAGGAAAATATGGGACATGTACGGACCACAGACGCATTTAGAGGTATTATGCAAATGTATGTCAGTTTTACTGATATGTATATTTATTCATTTGTTCATTGTTTCAGGTTGTATTGATGCAAGTGTGAGGAAGCATACTGGGTTACAGACAGTTGTCTAAAGGGACCCATGGGTTTGGTATGATGCCACCCATATCCCTTGGGGATCTGTAAAGTAAGTTGTAAAGGGAATTATGAGAAAAATATTGTATTGTACTCTTGCATATTTTCAACTTGCTTATTTTTCAGCCAAGAACCACTGGCAGGATTTCTTACTGCATGTACAGATATGCACAGCATGAAACAAGCTTTCTTTTTAGCAGAGGATCAGTATTAAGCAGCTTGTTTGCACCACTAGCTCATAAAAGATAATAAAGCCACTCATAATTTTGGATATTTTCTTGAAAGTGATTCTGACCTTCTAGTGCTATGTTCTGTTTTGGGGGCAAAATTGTTGAAGCTCAAAGGAGCTAACCTAAATAGTTGCAATAATAGCCTTCAAAAATGGACAGGAAAATGATTCTGCCAAAGGGATTATATTTCAAGTTCCATGTTAGCATTTTTATGAACAATTTGAGCACAGGAACATTTGCTTTGATTCCAGGCATTCTTAACGTGATACTCATTAAAGTGTGGTGCCAATGAGCAGTTGCCCTTTGGAGGTGAGGTGTTCCTGGTTTCTTGTTTTGCAGGTCTAAAATTTCTTACTCTGTTCTCTCAAAAATTGTCAGCTCCCAATACAGTAAAATAATTTTCCACCTGTAGTTATTCTCTAGTAGTGCTGTTTAAGTTCATTCAGCATTATCTTTGGATGCTAACACATTAAATTAGGAAAAACCATCAGTTTTCAGAGATGGGAGGTGAAGATTTCTGTGTTCTCTTTGCCCCCTCCCCAGCCATTTTGGGTACAGTTTGCCAAAACTGCCGTATTCCTTTGCTGTAGTCTGCAAGCAGATCTTACGGAAAAGCTTCAACAAACAACCCAAAACATCAAGCTGTGGTGCTCCTTCATTCTTGTTGTACTGTATTAAGTCACATCTGACCATGCTGAACAGCATTGTCTCTTTGTCTTTGTGTTACATGTCCCTTTTTCTGCTCAGAAAGAAGCAATAAAAATATATGCATATTAGGAAAGTGATCATTTATGCTGGAAGAAGTTAGAGAGTGAATAAGAAGGGTGATTTTGCAAGGCTCCTGTAGCCATAGGAGCCACAGAAGGAAAAAGCACCTGCTCACAGCCTGTTGTTACCCCTGAAGCTAATTTTGTTTTGCTCTTTAGTTACAGCATGAGTTGCAGGGTGGATGTTGCCATCTGTGACATTCAGTACAATACTAACGACGTAAATGGATGTAACAGGTGGCACTCTGTATCTCCAAACTGCTGTCAGACATGGTGAATACAAATTTGATTATGGGTGACTGTCAAAATGAGCAGTGTGGCACTGATAATTCATGCTATGCCTAAATTGAATGATCAAAACTGAAATGTAAAGTATGAGTCATGTGTTTAATCAACCTTAAGCAAACACTTATCAAAGACTTGGTAATTTAACATCCAGTATCTACCAAAAAGAAACTTGTTATGTTCATTATCTTGAAGTGTATATACATATCTAAAAATGAGCTGTAGTATTTTAAGTGAACAATCACCATTTTAATCCTTAAGAGGGATTTGGAATGTAACCAAGATAACCTGAAATTCCCTAACGTAGTGGGTTAGGTTCGATAACCGGGCAGAAACACCAATTAATATAGTGGTTTCAGTTTGCCATTCTACATGAGGCAATTAATTTAATGTAGTGGGTTGAGTACTCTGGCCAAACACCAGTGCGCCCACTAAACTTACTTGCTCATTGTCTGTTGTGAGATAAGGATTAGGAGAAATGCAAAGCAGACTCAAAAGTGTAAAAGGTATAAAGATAGTTTTATTTACAGAACTAAAAGAAAATAATAAGAACTAGAATAAACTTTCAGACACTTTTCTTTCCCCCACCTCACTTCTCTTTCCCACCAACAATATGAAGAGACAAAACTTGAGACTTTCAGTCAGTTTACCACTTTTAAATAGTCTTTTCTTCCCCCCATTTGTATATATTAGTTACAAGGAATAGTTTAATATCATAGTCCGTTACCATGGCCTTACAGAAGAATTTTCAGCTTAAAGCATCTCCTCTTTTGTGTTTGGTATGGTTCCCCATTACCACAGTTACTTCATCTCTCCCATCTCTGTTGTTGGTCACACGATCTCTGCTGGGCAGCAGCCGAAGTTGCTGCATTCTTTCCCCAGGGAGGCGAGGGAGGCAGGGGCTGCAGAATCTCAGCATCCAGGCCAGGATCCAGCTGCAGCAGGATCTCAGCCATGCCTGGCCCCGGCTGAGTGGGCCTTGCCCGGCCCAGCCCAGCCCGGCCCCGCGGAGTGGGCAGGGCCCGACAGAGCCAGCCTGACCCGGCTGGGCCGCGCGGGGCCCCTGTTACCTCTTCAGAAACCGGAAGCAAGAGAGCGATTCCCAGGCTTCTCCTTTCTTAAATGCTAAATCACAGAGGCGTATTCAGTTTCTCAAGTGACTAAATAGAGTGTCCATCTTAGAATTAGCCAGTTAATTGGCTCTCTTATATCTGCAGGAAGCAGTCAAGTTCCTTATGGGTAAAAAATTACTTTTTTGACCCACGACACCTAATAAGTGGTTTTGTTTTGTTTTATTCTTTAATTCCTGCACAGATACTGCTTTGCACATACATGTGACTTTTAAGCTCTTAAAACATATATTTTTCTATATAAAAAGAGATTATGGACATAATTTTCAGAACTTTTCCTAAAGGTCTGTGAAAATTCATATCTAAAACCTTTTTCAAATTTGCCCAATAATTCTTTTAATGTTCATACATATTTTCCGGGAAGTGTCTACTTCTGTGGTATCAACATCTTTCAGTACTTTCTCTGCTGAACATACTTCAAAGTGAGAAAACATATTTGTGAGGCACAAACATTATAGGCACTGTAGAACTTTGAATTTAGCCTATATGAAGAATTGATCCTGTTGGTTTTATTTGGGCTTTTTTTTTGTTTCTTATTGTTTTATGTGAATGATAGCTTGTGAAAAATAGTGTTCTGTATACTAGGATTTGATTTTTGCAGCATCTGTGAAGGAGGAGAAAATAACAATGAAGCTATGTTTTGATTAATTGCTGTGTGAGTCCTACAGGCTGCAAGACAGCAAATTAATTGACTTTCTGAAAAACTGAGTTCAGGCATACAAGTGACAGAAGGAGATTGGCAGGAAATCATAATTTAGTGTATGATATTTGTTTATATATATTTAAATGCTAGATATCTTAATCAGAGATGTTATTCCACTTTCTGACCAATGTTTTCTGGGTGTTTGTTGCTTAATTACTTCTCTGTAGCTATAAAAAATTGCTGCCTGAGGAAAACGTTGGTGTCTGTGGTGCTTATTCACTTTGTATTTGTCAGCTGTATTACTTTATATTATTGCTTAGTGCTTTAAATAAAATGGTTTAAAGAAACGTATATTAGTATTCATTTACTGTGTTGTTCTGTTTTTTAGGAAACTACAATCATTCCAGGTGACAGTCATCTCTTTCCAGATACTGACTGGCTCATAGGAAACCATTCAGATGAATTAACACCGTGGATACCTGTAATTGCAGCTAGGTATTTTTGCAGAGGGAGGGGAGGGGAGTGGGATGGAAGGAATTAAAAAAAACAAACAGGCAGAAAAAAAGCAAATAAGCACCCCATAATTACCTATGTGGGCTTGGTAAAAACTGTCAGCTTTGGTTCCACACCTGTTGTTCTTGTAAGACCGGCTACTTTTGATGCAAGTTGATTATTTTTACGAAGTGTTTATCTTTCTGTGGAGAAACACAGATGCAGTATTTACTTTCTCATGGAATTCAGTGCAGCATTTTGCTTTTGAAATTGAAAAACCAGAACTGTTTTTTATTCTTTATAAGTGAAACTGTTGTTTGGTTTTTTTGTTGTGGTTTTTTTTCTTGTAAATACAAGCTTATGGTCCTGCCTTCCCTTGAGCTGTTGTGTTCTTTACAACCAGCAACAGTAATTTAGAGATTTACTTCTGCAAACTCAGTTGGCAAAGTAGGTTGCTGCATCAAATACTTTGTGAAATGATATTTTGACTAAACTAATAGTTCTACTGAAAGAGGAAGTTATAAATATTATTGCATGGAGCTCTGCTGCTTAATAAAAAATTCCATTGTTGCTTTTATCTGATAGGCTGTTTGTTAAATTTTTGTGTTTTCTGAAATAACTTACTGTTCAGCAATTTATTATCCTTCTTGTAGGTCTTCCTATTCATGTTGCTACTTTGTGCTGCCATGCTGCTTCTTTGATTTCCATGGAAAATACAGCCGAAGACAAAGCAAGAAAACTCAGTACAGAGAATATCTTGATTTTGTTGCCCAAGTGGGGTTTGTTTGTGGCTTTCATGTGGAAGAAGATTGCCTCAGAATTCCGTCAACAAAAAGGGTAATTTTGGCTTGTGTAGGGCTTTTGTAATTTTTTTTTTTTTTTTTTTAATCTGCCTGGTTTGAAGCATATGTATGTTTGTTCGTTGTTACTGTCGTAAGATAAGACTATAGTCAGCTTCATTGCTTGATACAGTATACTCTGAGAAGAGATTAAAAATACTCATTGTTTTCTAGGGAATTCTACTCTTAATATTATAGGTACAGTCCTAAAACAGGAAAAAATAAAATGTTTTATGATTTTCTCTTATGTCGCTCTCTATGATGGAAAACTTAACCTTATTTTCTGCCTTAATTTTTCTAACTGCCTGTCTTGCTTTTTTGTACTTAATTTTGCTGTTTTTCCTGTCCAACTGATATTAAAAGTGAAATGTTCTCAGAGTAGGAAGAGGTGTCCATCTTTAAATAATCTGAGGGTCAGGAACAATATTTTTGTTATGTGATTGTATAGCATGATGGATTATGATTTGTTTACTGGATTTCCTCTGAGGCACCAGTATTCAAAGACTGGAATTAAAAACCCCTCAGGTGTTAATTGAGCATTGAGTTGGTATTGGATTCTCCTGTAGGTGCTGAGAAGCCTGCATAAACATGTGGAGATTGTGGGGCTGGGTGTAGGTACGGAACTCTAATAGTGATTTATCTGTTTCTGTTAAAATAGGTCAGCTTTGTTGGGAAAAGCAGGACCTATCCACCTGCAGAACGTGCTCTGATTGACAAGCAAATAACACAGTTTATTGACAGTCGTCAGACCTGTGCTGTGGCCACGTGTGACAGAAGGGTTGGATTTAAGCATAAGGATCACTGTGGTGGTCTGTGTGAAGGAGCAGGCTCAGAAGTTCCTGAAGATGAGACTGAGACAGCTGGTACAATTTGGATGCCTGGATTTCAGCCCAGAGGAAAAGTAGAACAAATCAGAAATTGTGCTTCCCTCCCTCGGGATTTTGTAGATGAAGTGGTTCTCAATGTCGCGAACTTACTGTTAAATGCAGTCCCCCAAAAATCATGTTCTGGTATGCTGGATGGGAATAAGAATACCTGGAATCAAGGAGGTGAGGTTGTCTTTCCTTTACACTATCTTTAGCTGGTAGGACATGTCTTTTCCAGCAAATTTACATGTTGTGAATAGATTTTTAGGAAACACTGAGAACAATAAATACAGTTGCAATTAAACATGCTTCTTTTCCACTGTGTTTTATTGCACGAAGAAGAATATTTTGAAATTGGTGTGAGGTTTTTTCCTGGTTTACACTTAAATATCATTATAGAATCCATCTTTATTAAACCGAACCCAACTAAACCCACTACTCTACAAGACTCTACCCTATTTAGGGAGAATATTATGGTTTAGAATAGTAACAATATAATTAAGAGTTGTGTAAAAAATGGTTCAATGTGCCATTAGGTTACAACATGATTAGGAATTTTTAGTTTACTCTTAGGAACAAAAAGAATGTTAAGCTGCTGCCAATTCTATAAGCAGTCAGCTCTCTTACTACTGTCTTTCCATTTTCCTCCATCTGTTTTTATTATTTACTCACTTCAGTTTGTCATATGTTACTGATTGAGTCTTCTAGTTACATGCTTATAAACAGTGCTTACTGCAATGAGGGTTACATGCTACTGTAAAAAAAGCAGAGCAAATGAAAAATGTGTCTTACTGTGGAACTTCTGACCTGAGTCCTGTAAAATGAAAGCTGCTGTTTTACAGACAATATACATATAAAATATATATCATACATCATATTGTGAGAAAAAAGTTGCTGCAGTACTGGTAGAAAATGTAGACATTCTACTCATAATAATTGCCTTACATAGAAGTTGAATTTTATTAAGGGTTTATATATAAAATTTTAATAACTCTACCATTTTTTTTATTGCAGAAAGCCTTTCCTTGAGAGAAGTGGCAGAACACTTAAATAAAGAGACTCTCAAAAAGCTGAAAAGTGAATATGGAGGCCTGCAGACACTACTCAAGAACAATCATCAAGTATTTGAAGGTAAAGAAGTTTTGAGTTTTGTTGTTGTTTTTCCTTAATCATTTTTCTTATCTCCTCTATATGTCGTTAAACTTCACTGAAAAATTACTATGGTGGTGTTTTTTATCTACTTTTTGTATCTTTGTGGAAAGCTGAGTATTCTTTATGTGCCCATTGTTGCAAGATTTTGTTAGCAAAGCTCTTACGAATGAGATTGGTAAGGCATCTATCAGCAAAATGTTCTGCACTGACTCTATCTGAAAAGACAAACCTTTAGTTTAAGTGCCTAATTTGATCTTATTCTTTGACCTTTTATTTTTGTTTTTTCTGATGAAGTACTGATGGTTTTCAGGCTGTCAAATACAGAGCAATTTTACTAAAGCATTTAGCTGAGTCTTAGTCTGACCTTACCAAGCCCTAAAGTGTAAATGCTGACATGAAACAAAATTAGTCTCCATTAGAACCTATAGTTGTGAGGCTTGATGTGTTTATGTAGCTTGTGGTAGCAAGGCAGAAAGAACTCAGTAGCAGTTTCTTGGGTTTAGGTTTTTTTCTCCCTGTTGTAATGTGTGGTAACACTGTGTTTTGTGTAATTGGTTTGGGGCTTTTTTGTCAGTGTGAAGTTTTGCAAAAGTAGAATGTAGCTTCGCAGTAATATGAGATCTTCAAGGTTTTATCAGCATTAAAGCTGCTTCAAATTTCAAAGTGTGTTATGTCCTAACAGTTCTATATCTCCTGTAAAATACTGATCAACTAATCCATTGCAAGTAATCCAGAGTACGCAACATGTTTGTTGCCAGTGGTTAATTTAAGCAAGTTTAGCATCCACTAAAGATTTCTGTACACTTGGCTTATAAAATCCTCCTGAATTACCATCCATTAAAAAGAGTTGGTCACACGGAGTTTATTATGTGTCTGAGTTTGGTTCCCTATCATTAGGAATAGGTGAAATAGGTTTTGCGATGTGTTACATGGTAAATGGAATGAACGTTTTAAGTTGGCTTGGAGGCTGTGTGCACATTGCCTATGAAGAAAGGTCTGACTTAATCCTAGCCTTTCTCAGTAATTTATGTCACATGGATACTCCCCAGGGCTTGGGGAGAAACAATTTGATTCCTGACCTTAGTAGAATGTCACCATAACAAGAAACTTCTGGTGGTCTCGAAGGACATTGCTCCTGCCCAGGAGGACAGAGAAGAACATGGCTACAGCTCTTTTGTCACCTTTACTGAATTTTGGTGGTTTTTTTTTTTAAATGGAAAATCAATGGAGGTACAGACACACACCCCCCAAACAAAAGGTGGGTTTTAGAATAACTGATCAGTGGCAGTTTCTTTTGATCACTATCTTGTCCAATATAAGAATGATTGTCTAGGGAGAAATTATGCTTGATCATAAATAGCTGGTAATTTTTCTTCATCTTTTGAGAAGGATTTTAAAGCTCAGTTGAAATTGCTTCTTGATTGGCTTAGTATGAGTTCAGGTCTGTCTGTGTATCACAAGGAAACCTGAAGACATTAATTCATCCAGTGCAGATTGTTTGATATTCAGCTTTCACTGGATTTGTTACTTTTTGAATAGCAATTATCAGAACACAGAATGGTATTGGTTAACTATCCAAGCTACAAGTGTGTGATACAGAAGGTGTGATTGAAGCAGATTATGAAAAAGAGCATGGCAACTTAACAGTGGCAGATTGATAATTCCCTCTTCATTTTCACTGTTGTCATTTGTTTTTTTTCTTCCTCTCTGGCTAACTTCATCTATTTTGTTTACGTGTATAAGGAGTTGACAGAGGTTTACCATTGTGTGCATGTGCAGTTTATGGTCTTAACACAGCAAATTAATTTAAAAAACCCAAAGTGTTGAATCCTTATTAAACAATGATAATTCAGTGTTGGTTCACATGAAGGATTAAACTCATCATCTAGGTGTAGTGAGTTTTTGGGTCAGTGAACTGTGAAAGTAGTAGGAGACACTTGCTGGTAATCACATTTTAAATGTGAAATCATGAAGTTGCAAACATGCGAAGAATTACAGTTCTTGAAGTTGAAACTTCTTTTCTTAGAACTTGCAATCTAAGTTGAGATGATTTTAGTCTTAACTGGTCGCAACTGCTATATTTAAAGTGAACTAAAAACTTCTACAAAGATGATGCAAAGGTGCCTCAAACTATTCAGCATCCCAGTAAAACATCTCTCAGGGAAATCAAACAAGTCTGCTTTACACTGTGTCTACATTGTCTTAGTTTGTTGTGTACTTCTATTTCTGTACAAATGGCTCATCTGGTTTTGCCCAAGTGATCCATTTGTAGCATGCTTTTTATTCACAGAATGTCACTTCAGTTTTTTCCAGTATAATTGCCATGGCTGTCTCTTAACAGCTGCATTTTTGTTTGTTTTTAAATCTTAGTTCTAAATGGGAGAGTTCACATTCGTGACTGGAGAAAAGAGAAACCATCAAGTAAAACTAAACCTGAAGTGAAACGGCGCCTTTCAGCTGAAGCATTTAAAACACGCCTCTGTTGGTTTTTCATTCATCATCCTAATGGTTGCTCTTTACCTTCTGAAGCTTGCCCATATGCCCATGGGACTGAGGAGCTAAGGCAGCCTCAGATAATTAAAAAGAAAAAACATATACAATAATAAAATGTTGCAACTCGGGTTTAAGCTTATGTACATAACAGAATCTGTAATTGACTTTGGGACTGCGTGGTGTATGAACATCTGTACAATATGGAGGAACTTTCCTCATTTTTGTGCATCTTACTTTGTAGTTGGTTCACAAGTTCTCCTCTATTTCTAATTCTTTATTTTTTTATTAACAGGGAATAGGTATAGTAAAGTACATACATATTTTTGGATTTGTCATGGCTTGTCTAGCATGCATTTATATACGTAGAAAAGTTGAAGAACTTAATTTCCTGGGAAACTCCTTATGATCCTTAATCAGATCAAAAGTACATGATGCAGCATTTTCAAACTCTGAAAATTAGCCTGTTTTGTTCCACATTTTCAAGGAGTATTAAGGAAACTTCTCTGTCCAACCATCCAGGTGCCACTCTGGCAGCCACACCTGCAGCACCTGAGCTGGGACTGAAGCCCCTTCGCAGCAGGCCGCTCCAGTGAACCCATGGTTGCCCTGCTTGGCTCCCTACACACCCCACACTCCCACAGTCAAACAAGGTTCCTTTACTCCCTGACCCCAGGATTTCCATAGCACAGTCTCATATATTTCAATCCTTAAAATAATGTAATTTGGTGCAACAACAAAATAACTGCTCAAGCTGCTGCCTCTGATGAGGGACCTTATACAAAGGAACCCCTGGGCTTTTATACCCTCACAGGCCCAGCACACAAAGTCTGGGAGTCCTTGGCTCCTACCTCACCTCCGAGTGTCTGGTGGTGCCATAGTCCCCAGGCCCCTTCCTATGCAAAGGGTGGCATTTCTCAGCCTCTTGCCTGGGGCTCTCACTACCCAGAGCTCAACCTGCAGGTCACACTGCAGCTGCTCACTGTGCTACCTGCACTGAATGGGTTCCTCAACAGGAGGATTTATGCTTTCTTATAACTCATAGTGGCTCTTGGGAGTCAGAAATGAGAGAGGTTTCACTCTTTCCTGGCTTGACAGTTTCCTTTCCATGTTACTATGCAGTAATACTCTATAATACCTTCCTAGTCCTTTCCTTGCTTTTTGTATTGATTCAAAGTAATTGGTTTGCAAGAACAACTTTCTGGGAAATCACTGTGACAGACTTCAGATGTAGGTGTAGGTTTTTAGGGGTTTGTTGGCCACACTGTTACAGATTCATAGAATGAGTTGCATTGAAAGCAATCTTACAGATCAGCTAGTTCCAACTCCCCTGCCATGGGCACGGACACGTTTCACTAGATCAGGTTGCTCAAAGCCTCATCCAACCTGGCCTTTCCTTTCGTTATTTTCAAAGTAAGGAGTAAAAGTAGAAAATGTGTTTAATACTGTTGGGATGATGGGGTTTCTGTGTATCATAACAAAGGAAGGTTTAGCACCTTGAGCAGGTTACGATTTTCTTTGGTAGACTATTATTTTCTTTAAAAGTTTTACCTTTTACAGTTAAATGCACATCCTAAGAAGAATAATAAAGTTGATGAAGGATCTGGAGAAAATGTCCTGTGAGGAGCAACTCAGGAAACTGGGGCTTTCTAGCCTGGTGAAAAGGAAGCTCCGAGGGCTCTCATTACTCTACAACCTGAAAGGAGGTTGTAGCCAGGTGGGGATCAGTCTCTTCTCCCAAGTAACAAGTGGCAGGTTAAAAGAAATTAGCTTCAAGTTGCACCAGGGGAGGTTTAGGTTGGATATTAAGAAAAATTTCTTCACCAAAAGACTTAACAAGCATTGCAATAGGCTGCCCAGGGAAAGGGTGGAATCACTCCACCACCCTGGAGGTGTTTAAAAGGCATGTAGGTGTGGCATTTAGGGACAGGGTGGTGAACCTGACAGTCCTGGGCAAATGATTGGTTTCGATGATCTTAAAGATCTTTCCCAATCTAACCAATTCTATGATTCTATCAACTTATGAGTGAACCTAATTATTACTCAGTGACACTCATTGAACTTATGTCACAGTTCATACCTGTTAAGTACTTGTAAAGTTCAATATAAGCTGTACAAGCTTTGTGACGAGAAATTGTGTTCTGGCCCAGGTTGTACACTGACAGTGTGGAAAGTGCTCTGATCTACTGAGACAAGACTTTGATTGCAAAACCTGTTGAAGAAAGGGCAAGATTAAAATTACAGAAAGAAGTTACTAAAGAAGAAATGTGGAGGTGGGAGCAATGACAGAAAGTGAGTGCAGGGGAGATCCAGAGATAAGCGTGAATAAGCCATGTGATAACTCTGTAAGAGAGCTCAGGGAATCTGAAGAAGAAAGAAAGGAAATAGTTGAATACAAAGCAGAGGAAAAATGAAAAATTACACTGGAAGCACTTCAAAACAGTTCCAAAGCCACTTTTCATGTACCCTAACTTCAAGCAACAGGCTGCAGTCCATTGCCTGAAGACAAAACAGGCTCTAAATCTGTTGGCAGGATAGGAGCAAAGAACTGAAGTGTTGCGTGTTCTCACTTCTTCCTTTACATTTTTCTTCTGATCCTGAAAGAAGCAGCACTTGCTAGATCACAATGACCCTGATAATTGCAGCAGCACCTTGCTCATGGATCATGTACCACATTATCCAATATGCTAAGTAGTACAGGCACCTGGCCCACCACTGCCAGGAGCTGTGGTGGGCTCTGAGCTTTTCCTGTGGCTCTGGTTTGCAGTGTTGTGTTGCGTATCACATCCCGAGTTCAGCTCTAATTAGTGTTACAGGCAGTACAGAATTTGCGCATTTCAAAAAAAAGGTACCCTGAGGTGAAGTACCTACTAAAGGGCATGTTGGATGTTGTTCAATAAAGGTTATTGGACTAAAGGAAAGAATAGATCAGGGAAACTGCAGCTCCCATGAAGCAGGACTGCACAGAAAGGGAACACAGAAAGGGAACAGAGTAGGTACTGTTGTAAGAATCAGAAAAACATGTTGCTTGTTGGGAGGGCAAGAGTTGAGAAAAGCCAGGAAACTGTATGAACTTGCAGGTAATCAAAGGATAATGTTGTCTGAGTTAGCCTTTGTTTGGCTATGTGCAGAGTAAGAAGAATTCCTCAAGATGCTTATTTATTGTGGTAAACATACTGGTATGTTTGTTGAGGAGGAGGCCCCTGTGAAATTAAGTTCATGCTGTCTCTAGATGAAGATTATTTCCAAATGGTGCAAAGAGGAAAAACAGACTTTCAGTTATTTTCCAGTCATTGGTGTCTACTCTGATAATTCACCTGTGGGTAGGATGTGTTTACCTGAAAAGGGTGATTTCCTGAGTTCGCCTGTGGAGCCTTTTAGGTGGGCTTGGAGGAATTCAGGGTTAAGAAGCTGGAAGAAGGTTGAGTTTTGAGGGATTTTTTTCTTCTTTACAATAAAAGGGGAATGAAATATGTGCTTGACTCATTGAAGTTGCAAATATATACATGGTAAGACTAGTGAATTAGTTTTAAAACTACTTCTTTATTTTCTGTGCCATGCTATGATAACTAGAATAGCTGTTGTTGCTGTAGCACAGTGCCTCCTCTGTATAGGCTTTGTTTCTCAACTCCCCAGCATTCAGCTGTGTCACAAATGTGTGATGGCTGTTCCCCTCCACCTGTGGTGTCCCTGCAGGTGGCGAGCCAGCCAGCAAATTTCCTGGCATTACAGAAACTTCCCTGTTGTTTGATGACTTGGTAAGAGAACATTTTTGCATCCAAATGCCAACCTTATACAATTCCACATTTGTATGTGAAGGTAACTGCTGAAGGATTAAAATGGCTCCGTTTTATGTAAATTCTCTTATCTTGTTGCTTCCTATGTGATCCACAGCCTTAAAGTGGCATTAATCCAGCTTTGGCAATGGATGAAATACTATGTGGAGTAAGAATCACCTCAACTTGATAAAAAAGCTCTTGATCCACAAGGAATTCAAGCAAAAACTCTCAATTGTTCACGTGATGTTGTCATTATACTCCTTAGTTTTTTACCATCAATACCCATTAGTTAATTCTGCCTTATTTGAAGCTTATTTTGTAGAGGCTAAATACTTGGCTTTGTTGGTATCTCATGCGAGTGAGAGTATAAGGAGAAGTTAGATGTCAGATTGCAATCAAAAATTCAGTGAATTAGAGATTTTGTTTTTCCATCTGTAGATTAGCTACAGTTTCATTAAGGCTGTAGAAATATTCTAAATTAAGTAACAAAGAAATATGTGTTTGCTTTCACCCTTAAACATCAGTAAAAGACTGTATTTATTTGCTCATCCCTAAACTGACAGCAAATTGCAAGACCATATTGTTACTTATGGAATATATACGTATAGCCTCAGAAGAGTTGAATTTTTAATACATCTCAAACCAGAAATTTTTCTGTGTGTGTATTATCTGTATTGTCTGTTTACAATATTACTGTCAGTACTTCAATTATTAGCCCAGATTTAGAGCAATTTCTAGAGGAAGTATTACAGCTTGCTGACAGTAAATACAGGTTTCTAGCTTTGCTTTGTAATAAAATTAGGCTGCTTCTTACGAGTTTGGAGGCTTTTTTGTCCATATTTAAAGTTTTAAATGATAATTTGAATAGTTTGTGCTTGTTGAACTTGAGGTTTGCACAGGCTCAACTCTCAAGCCTGGTAAGGTACATCCCCCTTAACTCTGTCTTTGGAGATCTTACCATGTTTTTATGAGCTGGAATTTAGCTTTATTTATATAAAATAGGCAAGAGTGAGCAATCAATAGCCTTCCCTAGGACATAGTAGTGGTAGATATTTGAGAATCAACAGAGATGAAATATAAAATCTGTATGTAACAGTCCTACCAAGTGACGGCTAAAACAAATGATGAGGCAGGTATCCACTAAAATGTCTAAACTTTTGGCATCAACTGATGTCAGACCATATGTTTCGTTATTGCAGGTTACTTCTGTTTATATCACTGAAAGTGTGTTTTCATGCAGAAATTGCAATTAATTGGGAATTCACACAGAAAACAATGACAACACATTACCACAAGGAATAGTTTTCACAATCAAGATTTTCTGCTGTTTTGTTGTGCTGGAACTGTGAGTAGCATCTTATGATTTTTCCCTGAGGTTTTGGTATATTTCTCTTGTGGGAGCCTGGTGCAGCAGCACTGTGTTCACATGGCAGTGGTTTCATGGTGGGCTTTGCATGATGGGAACAGGTTTCAGTGAACACTGTTATTTGAACTTGAGTGTATGGGTTAGTGCTCATTTGCCACCTCATAAACACTGCTGTGGGCCAGTTCTAACTGGGTGCTATTACAATACTACTAGATGAAAACTGCTTAGCAGTTGCAGCACAGCTCCTCTCTTCCCTCTGCAATTTTACTGTAACAGGTTTTAGCAGCTTTAAATAAGTGAGTGTAGCCTTTGTGGCAGGAGCGTCACGGCAGATTTTTGGTCAGAGATCAGTGCATCCAGCAGCATTAATTTCTCTGTGAGCCCCACTGTGCTTGGCTCACAGCTGTGTATCCAGCCTTTCTCAGGTATGGGGTGCTGTGGATGGGTGCCCAGGGAGCAGCACTTGGCTGCTGGAGCTGGATGCACCTGTCACACTGTGAGAACACCCTTGTTCAAGCTGCCAGTCAGTCTTGTTGTCTGACAGCTGGCCAGACACTGCACACAAAATCCAAACAGTCTTCTCCTGGAAAGCCTGCCCTGAATTTTGAATACTTTGGTGTTTAGTTAGCTGTAGTAGCAATAAGGGAAGAGCTCTCGCTGTTAATTTATATTATGAGTGGGGTGTACACAGAGATACAACTGCTGTGAAATTAGAGCCTTTTTGCTTTGTTTTGTTTTTTTGTGTCTTGTTAGAAATTTTTAATCCAGTGGAAAAAAAAATGGAGCTGGGAGAGGAAGGGAAAATTGCTTGCCCTTTTCTCAGTTACAAAATATTGAGAGAGCAGAGATTTTTCAAGATGTCTGTCTTTTGTCAGTACATCATGCTTTTTTCTTTCCTCTGACTGTGTAGCCTAACTAGGAGCAATGCTTTCACTTTTCTACTAGCGTGGTGTATCTTCACAGGCCTTTGGTGCATTGTGAGGAAATCCATCTGGTACAGACATTGCTATCCTTATCTCTGTTATGCTATGGAATAGTGTAGACATAGTAATATTAGGTCTGGTTTTGGTTTTTTTGTTTATTTGTTTGGCTTTTTTTGTTTTGTTTTTATTTAATGTTTGCTTTGGCAGATTGTTTCAGCGACTTTAAATCCCATAGTGAGCACAACACCTGTTAGCTATGATCTCACAGTCCTCTGAACATAATTACTGGTTTAGCCCAGCAGCCATATTTCTTCTTGTATCTGGAATTGAAGCAGATGGGGAATGCTTTCAAGTGAAAGAAGTCTTCTCTTTTCTGAAAAGCTTTAAAGATCAGATATTTTGCACTTTTCACTTTTTTTTTCCTACTGGGATGTTTCATCAGAGATTCTAAGCTGAATTTTAACATTAAAAAAATAGCAGAACAATTTTATTAGTGGCCCATGGAAGTACCTGTGTGTGAGGACAGAATCACTTGAGTTGGATATTTTCCTATGACGAAGTACATTGGTGCTGTGCTGCTTTCCAGCGTGACCAGCAGGTGGGGAAAGGGACAAGGCAGCAGAGACAGCACAGCAGGAGCTGCGAATCCCGAGTTCAGCAGCTCCCGGGGATGCTTCAACTGGAAATTGGGCTGGTTGGCAGTGCTGCATTTCTTTAGATGACGATTCAAGGCGATTGGGTCTTGAATCTTTCTTTCAAACTCTTCCTGTGTTTCTCCCTTTAAAAGATAACCTGCATTTACAAGATCTCTGGGATCTTCCTTCTGTATAAATATGAGTATCTGAAGTATATTACCAAGTGAAGTAGCTGAAGTACACTACAAGTAAGTGGCGTTATTTTGATAATTGCCCTAATTATGTGAAAGAGACTAGATGATTTCAAGTTATTTTTCAGCAAGCTGAAATGCAAATTATTTTTAAGAAGCTGCATATTTAATGTTGAATGTTTTTTGTCCTCGCTCTGAAATATTGCTTTACTTTTTAAAAATACCTGTGTGTAGCGTGGAGGGGTCGTGGGTTCGGCAGAATACAAGGAGAAGGCAGCTGACCTCATGGTAGGGTGACCAGGAACTCTCTGTTTGTTTTTCCCGTCATTCTCTTTTATCCCAGAACATTTTAAAAGACTCTCAGCTGGTTATCTGATTGGCTTAGGTTATAGTCCGGGCAGAGCCAACATCAATGACATGGCATGAACTCATTGGTGAAGAGTATGACAGACAGGCTTAGCCTGGTACCAAGGCAGAAGCATACTGTGACACCTGTGGTATTCTAGGTGTTGCAGTAGATGGGAAATAATGGTGCTTTTTTGCCAACTCTCCTCTTCTGGTGAGTTTGCAAGTCCTAAATGCCTCTTGATAAACAGAGAGCTGTCATAATCTTTATTTTTAAAGGCTTCTTGGAATCTCTGTGACTATAGTGGCCAAAACAAATCATAAAAATACTTTGCAGTGGTACAAATTAGTGTCTCCAGGGGTCCCTATGTGGAGAAGTGTCTTTATTGTGGAGTTAAGTGCCTTCGTGAACTTTCTTTTTTTGTTCGTTGATTTCCTTGCTCTATCAGCTTTTGGAGGTAAAGTGATCATTATGATAGGAAAAAATGTTTTAAAGATATTTATGAACCTCCTGCCATCAAAAGAATACTATAAAACTAAATGAATAACCAGTTTGAAGTGTCTCAGTAAAAATAATAAATGTGCCAGTTTGCTTATGGGCATTCAACAAGAAAAGGTGATCAGCAAGATGCTGACTGAACGCAGCCAGTTACATTCTTAAAATGTGTCTCAGGCATGTAATTACTCATAGCTCAAGTTCCCGAATACAACAGCTTGTCATCTTTCTCGCTCTTTGCCACCAGATATTTAACATCAATTTGCATCTGACACAGGGCTTGCAAAACTGATTTGCGTGGTGTCTCAGTCACTGAAGCACTCTCTCTGTTTAAACATTGATGCTTTCCTCAGAAAATATTTATTCTTTGGATTAAGGGAGGTCCTTCAGTTTGTACTACCATGTGTTTTTTATTTCTCTGATAATACTGTGTCATATTGCAATGCTGCTAAAGCTTTGGAAATGTGCATAAAAAGACTCAGCAGCATTAGTATGATGAGGAAAGTGAAAGAAAATGGGTAGTGTTGGTGTTGGCTACTGTAAGAACAGCCAACCAAGCAGTAGCAACCCCTCTCCTGGGCAAATGGAGAAGGAGCTTCCCTGGACAGCAATTTAGCAAAAGAGTGACTTTTGGGTAGAGTGATTCTAACTTTAATAATAAGAAGAAATACTGTCGGCTGTTCTCCCCCGGAACGCGGCATAAAAGATCCAAAGCATACACGTTCAGCTTGACAGCTTCTTCTGACTTTATTCAAAATCCCGCGTCTTTTATAATACACAGACTCAAGTATCATATTATTGGTTAAGAATATTAACACCCCCTTAAAGCTACTGGTTAATCAGGAATAACAACTGAGTTCCAACCTCTATGGAAATCACCAGGTGGAAGTCTGTTTACATTCTTATACTTTGCCATTCTCACAACAATTCTCAGCAGAACCATGAGAGAGTTTTCTCTCTGTCCCAAACTGCAGCAAATATGCCTGAGCTTTCTCTGCTCAGGCCTCTGACAGTATCCACAAAATACATTGAGCCATATAAATGGCGCTTGCTGGTCATGAAAGAAAGTTCCAATGCTGATCTGTCACACACCACTGTCAACCTGGAGGCAGCTCCATGGAGCTGTACCAGTGCATCACAGCTGGACTGGGACACTTTAATCACAGGGCAGAGGTACCTCTGCAGCTGGGCAGGAAGCCCCACTACTCCCATGCCTCCTTTATTTACAACTAGATTCTGGTGTTATGGAAAAAGGGAAAATCACCTCTTTTCTCCTCCAAAAAAAAAGGACCCTCTGTGAAGGCCCTGCAAAAGCCATGAGTTATTTTCTGTTAGCTTTTTTGAGACACAAGACCAAGCCTTGATCAATTTTAGGTTCCTTTGAACACCTTTGCTGCCATTACTCATCTATTACAGCACTGCACCTCGGTACTTACTAGATTATGGGGCTTAATTTTGGAAAATCCAGATGTGTTTTGTAATTTCGTCAACAGGCAATCAGCTTTGGCTGCAAATACCATTCCTAAATGTGTGCCTTGATGGAAAATGGCTTTTAATGTGTGTTTCCTCCTTTGACTTATCAAAGCCTAATCAGTGGTCGATTCTTATGAATCTGATGTTTCTTGTGAAAGAAACAGGTTATGCTCCAGCTGCTTCTTTGAAGTAATTTACTCTCTGGATCATTGTCAGACCTTCTGTAGGGTCAGGAGAAGTTTGCTGCTCTTTGCATGGTAACTAATTTCTGCCAAGAACTGTGACATTTTACAGATAGCAATGTTTACATCTGTGGAGAATCAAATGGTGAATCAACTGTATGTTCTTAACAGAGAAATCTATAGGTTGTATTTCCTTCTCCAAGCGGGTGTTGAAGAGAAAGAGAAGTAAGATAAATCCCAGTAGGTGAGCATAACCAGTGGTGTTTATAGAGGATGAAAAGCAAGATAGCACTTCTATGCTTTGGATCCTTCTGAAAGAAATAATTGCTGCCTGCATTGCGTAGTATATGTCCACAAGATTAGTTCTGGTTGCTGGCTGTGTGACACTGAAAATAGACTGTACCTTTTGTTACTGAGTGTGTCAACCAATTCTGCATTTTCCCTGAACAAGTGGAAGGTGTTTAGAGATCTGTGTGTTCTCAGTTCTTTTTAAGGCTTTTTTTTTAGCATAAGTCAAGCAGCTTTGAGCAATTCTCCTTTGACTCATTAGCTGTCAAAAGCAAATAGAAGGCATAAAACTGTTTCTTTCAGAAAAGAGGAGTGTAGCAGCAATATAATCTTCCTCCATATGGAAGCATCCTTCACATGAATTCAGGTTTATACATAAGCAAGCCCTGGCACATAGCATGACATATCCACCTCGAGTCCTGAGGGGAGTTTTGGGCACCACAATGTAAGAAAAACATTGAACTGTTACAGACTGTTCAAAGGAGAGCAACAGAGATGGTGAAGGGCCATGAGGGGAAACCGTGTGAGGAGAGGCTGAGGGCACTTGGTCTGTTCAGCCTGGAGGAGACTGAGGGGAAACCTCACTGCAGTTACAACTTCCCTGTGAGGGGAAGAGGAGGGGCAGACATGGATCTTTGCTCTGTGGTGATAGTGACAGGACTTGAGGGAATGGCCTGGAGTTTTGTCAGGTGAGGCTGGATGTTAAGAAAAGGTTTTTCACCCAGAGGGTGCTTGGGCACTGGAACAGGGTCCTCAGGGAAGCAGTGATAGCGGCAAGCCTGACAGAGTTCAAGGAGAGTTCGGATGATGCTCTCAGGCCCATGGTGTAACTCTTGAGGATGTCCTGTGCAGGGCCAGGAGATGGACTTGATGATCCCTGTGGGTCCCTTCCAACTCAGCTTATTCTGTGATTCTATGATATTTGTAATAAGACAGGAAAATACATGAAGAATTATTCAGTTGTGTAAACATGATGTGCTGTGCTGGTTTCAGCTGGGGTAATTTTTAATTTAATTGTAAAAGTCATTTGAGATCATCCAGTCCAACCATGCTAAATAATAAAACATTGTGTATTAGGTTTATTATACACAATGCAGTGAAAGGTATATTATGAAAGAGGAAACAAAACCTTAAAATCTTTGGGTTTGAGCTTTGGTGTAGTAAGTCCTAGAGTGGCTCTATAGCCAGCAGTATGCCAGTGTTGTGCTACTTGTTACATTCCTTGAATGAAACTATTTTGATGCAGAACTGAGTTTGGAGCTAAAAAAGATAGTCTCTGGCTGGCAGGAGGCAGTTTCTGGAGGAAAAATTCAAGGGAGAAACACAATTATAATTCAAAATTGTCTTGATTTGTTGCATAGGTGATTTGAAATCAGTGAGATGAAATTTAGTAAATTCAGGTGCTCAATACATGGGGGGAGATATGTGTTTGTAGGCAGGCAGGGAGCGTTAAAAATACAGCATGTTGAGTTACGGACTGGGTGATGTTCTTATAATGGATCACAAACTAAATAAGGATCTGCAAAAGAGGGATAAATCTAATTCTGGGATTTATGAACAAGAAGATGAGGCATAGGAAGCAGGAGGTGAGGCCACAGGTGAAGTAGAAGGTCTGGTTCTGTATACCATTATTTAAAAAAGAAGACTGGAGGATTCTGACAGGAGATCCATAAAAATCATTAGATATTTAAAGATCAAAGGGCAAGATCTTCAGGTGGTACAAATCACTTCAGTCTCAAAACCTCCCAAAGAACTGAACTGATTCACAGCAGCTGAGGAGCTGATTAAATGACTTATTTTTTAAATGTTCTTTTTAATCTAACCTTAACAGTAGCAATTTACATTAAGTTCTCAGTGACATCAGGTTCCCCCAGGGATTACAGGAAAGAATTATTTGAGTGTCATAATTTAACTCTCTCTTCTTTCATTTTTATTTTTAACTGTGCCAGAGATTTTTTTTTCACTTTCTATTTTAGCATTATTTAAAAATGAACACAGTTAAAATGGAAAAAGGAAGTACTTTTTAAATACAAGACACAATTAACCTCTGAACCCTACTGTCTCTTGATATCATTGCTGCCAGAAGCTTAATAGGATCAAAAAAAATGGTAATAGATGGTGAGAAAATCTCCTGATGTATCAGAAGAGATTAAAATAAAAAAGACTGTAGGAATAAAAAAGTACAGAAAGCTGTGCACTTCAATAAAGAAGGCAGCCTTCATATATCTGGGTGGAGAAGCTGGTTTCTCAAAGCTCGTGTTGTCCTGTGGTTGCCCTTAGTGGGCTTGTCTGTCTTTGAAAGATGTCCTGTTAACCCTTGTCAGATGGAGGATGTTGAAGCAGATGGACTCAGCTCTCAGAGAGTCCAGCAATGGTGCTTTTTCCTAATTTGAATTCTGTGCTCCTGCAGCTAACCACAGTAAAGGTGACTTGAAAGTGCTATTTAAAAAAAACAGCAAAGGCAAGCTTCTATTTTTGTCTGTGTATTCATGTCTGTCTGCTGAACATGGTCTGTTGTTTCAACATTCTTTATGTAGCTATGTGTTTAGTTTCCCTTAGAGGCTGAACTGAGAAAAAGTTTCTCCAAGGTTTGATCTAGGAAAGGTTGGACATCAATAAAGAAAAACAACAAAAGAAGAATGCAAAAGCATTGTTTGGATACTTAGGTACAAAATTATAAATGAAAATGCCCAGCTACAGCTAAAACCAGCAGGGAACAGTAAAGATGGTAAGAATAGATTCAAAAATTATGGCAGCTACTGATGGAAATCTAAGAAAAGAAGTCTTGGTGAACAGGAGCCTAATGATAGACAGTGGGGAGAAAACTGAAATTCTCAAGACCTTTTTTCCTCACTATTCACAGGCAAACTTGCTCCCAGGCTTCTCCATGTACTGCCCCAGTTTGTGATAAGGGGATGGCAACCACGAGGGAGGAGCAACACATTAGAGACTGCTCGGAAAGACTGATTTTCTAGAAATCTGTGAAGGTTTTTGGGATTCACCTGAGGGTGCTGGTATGGTGACTATGAGGCTGCTGTCTGTTATTTATCAAAACTCAGTCAGGGAAAACAAGACTGTAAGGGAAACATGATTGGGAACTGCTGCCCTGCATTCGTAATGGATGGCTTTCTCAGCAAGGTTGTGCACCAGTCTGCTTGTGCGGATCCTCAATGGAGCTGATTTAATACCATGATTAAATTTTTGTAGTTCTTTTTTCCCCCCCATGTCTACATGTTGCTCTCTGGAATTGCCAGTGACTCATTTCTAATAGCTTAATGCTCTTGGAGTAACATTCTAGTGGTAAGATATATAAGCTTCAGCTGATTTTTCCTAGGAAATATTCTCTTCTGAAGGGAGAGATTAGTTTTTCACCCTTACTGGCTCTTTACAGTGATCCTCCTTAGATTCTTCCTTGGAATAAACAAATTATGTGAGAATTAAGTAGACCAAAATGAAATGCTGAGAAGATATTTTACTTTTGCACTTTTTCAGGTGCAAGTTAAACATCAGATGTGGGATGTTTCTGATGTAATCTCAGCTTTATAGAAGTGAGAAGCAGTAAACTGAGCTGGATTTTTTAGTTGAATTTATAGATCCTATGCACATTTTAAAACTTTTTGTAGCTTCTTTCACACTTTCTAATCTGGATAGCCTTTCCAAGCAACTTGAACAGCATCACAAAATATTTTTGAATCATCTTGCAGTTATTTGAGCAATATGTTCATGCTTCTTCTAGGTTATGTGAAAATCATGTCTGTCAAAACCCTGCTTTTGGGAATTTCCTCCTTTCCTATGAGACTGAGCCAAAACAATGTGATATTAATGATTTCTTCTAATAGAGGATCTGGCCTAATCTATTTTTGTTATACACAGAGTAGTCTGTGTGTCATTTATGCTGTGGTCTTTCCTTAAAGCTCTTTGCAAATAAGTGCCCTAAGGCAGGGAAAAGAATGCGTTGAGCTGAAGGGAACCATCTGTTTCAATTCCAAGTGTTACTTTAAAACTTCGTAAATGTCAGAGTTTTCTTTTTGTGGTCCTTAGCTCAATGGGAGATGTGGTCAAATGACAATGAGCTTCAAGCTGGTTTCCTATTACTTTTGACAGGTTGTTCATTAAGCTATAATAAATTGATAGAACCAAGGGCTGTAAAAGGTCTGCGACTTTCTTCCAAAGATGTACTCTGTCTTGATTTGAAGGTCTTGGTGCTTCATCACTCTTGCATTTGAAAATTAGTTGAGTTTCCAATTTGAATGTGTTCAACTTGACCTGTATTCCCCTGCTTCCTGGTTTTCCTGCAATGATTCGGCATCCTTGTAGGTCTCTTCTTGAAAAGGTAGGCAATATGACTGTAATTTGTTCATGTTTGTCTCTTCAGTTTTGTGCCATGACTTTCCAAATGTGGGTACCAGAACTGGAAGCATCTTTTCCATTTCAGTGCTATCAAAAAATGCACTGAAGTTTTCCCAGGTTCATATACTGAAGGAATATAATAACTCTCCTTGTGTCTTTATAGCTTTGAGACTAATGATAAATAATTCTGTTTATCATTTGTTTGTCCGTTTTAACTCTAGATTCATTTTGAGTCAATGCTTTGTGAATACACCCTTCACTCTGTAGGCATGATTTGCACTTTTCTTTCTATGGGTATAATGTGAATGTGATTTTATTAAAGTATTTTGTGGGCTTAATTGCTTCATATGCTATGCTTCATATGCTGAATTAGTTCAGATCATTCTATATCACTCTTCCAACTTTGCCCTTTATCATCCCACCTGTTTTTGTCAGCCGTAATTGTTCTAAGATTGCATTAGCCTTATTTCAAAATCGTTTATGAACGTTATATATTCCAAAATCCAGTGCCATCCTCGAGGGATCATATTAAAATTACTTGAGTTCCATGGTGTTTTCCCTTTCATGACTATTTCTAGGGGTTTGTGGGCCACTTTTTAGTTCACTTATGTACTTTATTAATAAAGCATAGTGTTAATTTTTAGATCAGATGATCAGATGGTTATGCATAAGTCAAATGCCTTATAAAAGTCTAAATATAGCCTCACAGATGTCTTTTTTCAAATAAAATTTTGACCTCATCAAATAATTAAATAAGATTCCATTAAATAAGACCATAAGGTCTGCTTTCTATAAAATCATCATTCTTGGCTGTAATTATATACCAGCATTTGTATTTTAATTGATAAACTGATAGAGGATTTAATTGAGAATTTGTCCATATTAAATTAACTGGCTTGTAGTTGTGCTATCTTACCTGCTTTTTTTGAAGGTATGGGCACCAATAAGCAATCTTCTGAATTTGTTAAAAATATACAGCAAAGGCAGTTACCTCAGGAAGCTGTAGACTGTCACTGAAGTGTAAGAAAAATTTTGAGCATGTTGTCAAAATATTTTATCATTGAAAAAAGGCTAATCTGGAGAAATTATTTTTGTCACATGAGACCTTTTTTACTTTAATACTGTTTTCAATAGAAGAAAAAAATTAAATGAAGTACTATTCGTTAATAGCTAATGTGTTTGCTTAGTATGAGCTTAACCAAAGCATCTCTTCCTCTCAATGAAATTCTTTGTCTCGTGTAAATAAAACAAATTAAATATAATTTACACCAAATCACTAGTTAAAGCACCATGACAAAACAGGAAGCAGGAGGATGGTATAATTATTGGTTTTGTCCACAGTTTCATGCACCTTAGAAGTCAAATAAACCTGTGTATGATTGAAATTCAGAGCACGTGTCCTTCGTTCAAGGACAGATTGAACATCTGGTAAGAGTGGCAACCTCAGTCTTTGCATTGGCAGAAAATAAAGCTGAATCTACTTTAACCAGAAAGAGGCAGGGAAATTCAACAACTTATGGCTAAGAAGAAAGAGACAGAAGGGAGGCATTGTCAGAGGTGGCTTAGAGGCAGCCAGGAACTGAGCAGAAACGCACGGCCCCCAGGGACAGCTGTAATCGAGCTGCAGCTGTCACACAGGTGAGGGAATTATCTACACCAAGAGATTTGGTGCCTTATCAAGCTAAAAAAAGACCACCAAGGGGAAATTCTTAAACAAACATAAGAAGAGGCAAAGGAAGAGCATGGCAGAAACGTGTGGGGAAGATGAACCCAGGGCTCCTGCAGATCTGGAAAGGGAAGAGTATAAATCACAGGTTTCATTTTGCAGTAATACAAACTTAATCTGGCTAAAATTATTGATGGAAGCTTCCCAGCAGGAAGAGAAGTAACCATAATCAGGACACTTGTGTTCACCAGAACAAGGAGAAAGCTCTGATGGTGGTAGGCTGTGTACCACCATCCTGTGTGCCAGGATATGGACATGTGTATGTAGCTGTCATGTTGGCATCAGGAAATGATGCTCTCCAAGACAGAGAGCCCACAGCAGCCCAATCCTTATTAGATAGCAATGAATATGGTATAAGGGTTATTATGGTATCCATGTGCATTATTACTTTCTGAATGTTTGATCTTATTTAATTGCCATCAGATGACTTTGTATCTAGAACTGCTTCAGAGTTAATTGTGCAGAGTGAGATGATAGGATGTCACAAATATCTAGCAAGGTCAAATATACCCACAATTTACAAAAATCAGTACAGCTCTGTGAGCAGATTCTAGTTTACATTTTTGTACTATTATTTCCTTGCAAAATGAGCCCGTATACTATATTATGTTTACCTAGTTAACAGGTTACCAGGAGAAAAAAAGTCAGCACTATGCAATATACTTAGGCGACTAAGGTAGTGGAAAAAGAAGCAAAATAATCTTCATCTGTAATTTACTTTAAACCAAATTTTTTTATTCCTTATGTTTTCAGCTCACATTGTGAATTCAAATGACAACACAAATCATGCAGGAACAATAAACCTTGTGAATCAGAAATCTAAAATAATATTTTAAAGTCATATATGAAGTTTCAAACAAACATTTGAAACTAATTTTGTTTTGTGCTGTTAGTTCTTCTTTACCAGTTTGGGACACAAAACAGAAGCCCTTTGAAGTCCATTTCAAAATAAGATCTGCAGTGCTTAGTTTGGTATCGAAGAGTCGTAGGCTGTGATAGAAGACCCAGCTTCAACAAATGACATTTGATTCACTAAATAAATGATGTGCTTTCATTATTTACAGAACTTCTCTCCTTGAATTCTTTGAACATGTGTGCTGATAAATTTAATGTATTACTCACTAGAAGCTTTGGATATTCTTATGTAATGAAATAATTTCAACAGATGCTTAGTGTATAACCCCAGAATTCCAGTGGATATCAGCAAGATGTGCTTGACTAGGTTTGTCCTTAGCTTAGACCCACTGAATCAGATCTTGCCAGGTTAGAAGTGGGTCTGTGTGTTCTGGCATTCTTCTCAAGAGAACCCAGTTCTGGCGTTCTTCTTAAGAGTTTATGTATGTCCAGGATTCTTACACTGTACAAGGAATATTTTGAGCCATTGTTATATTGAAAATTGAGTTAATTTTTTCACCAGAAGTTATTATTTTATGTGTTTCTCTTCAAGGACATGTACTTTTATGCTGCATTTTTGACAAATTAAAAGGAAATCTGCAATGTTAATGATATTTGCAGATAACATTAAATTTGAAAGAGACAGAGAAATAGTCAAACAGGAAAATGAGAGCAATTCAGAATGTCTGCAGATGACAGAAAAGAGTTGATTCTATATGGTCAAATGCAAGAAGAAAAATAAATACACCAAACAATGGAAAACTCAGTTGTAGGAAGAAATTTTATACCAAACACTGAATAGCAGAGTAACAAGTTCAGTTATTTTATGATTAATTTCTATAATGGTTTTTGTATCAGTACGCATCCAATTTCAAAATAGTAGAGAAATTATCCTCACAATACATTGTGTTATAACATCATGACATTATTTTATAGATCTTACAGCTGAAAACCTGGTACACATGTAGAGGTATTCTTCATAGAGCAGAGCATTCTCAAGAGAAGCAATTTTCTGGCTTAAACTAGACCATCTCTTCCAAGAGGCATTCATCAAGTGAGGCCATGGCAGTTCTTCCAGACTGAAGCTAGAGAGGTTTTCTTTGGCACATCATGAAAATAAGTTGTGTTACTTTAGTGCTGATATGACTTTTAACACTGGAACTGTTCAGTGTCACTAAAAAA
>WEKY01057061.1:0-37898 GCA_013390045.1 Picathartes gymnocephalus | reverse complement strand
AAAAAAAAAAAGGTAATTTTTTTCCATTCTTTATTTTTTTTCCGCTTGATAATTATTAGGTAGTGATCAAACATTAACTATATTTCAGGAACTGCTAGCCGAGAAATACTTTCTAGATTTTGAAAATTTTTGGCAGAAAACTCAGAATTTTTGTCTTTCTTGTGAAATCTTGGAACAGAACAGTCTTATTTATAGTAAACCCTGACAGAACATTGGATATATAATGAACCATTATGCTACTTTGTGTAACAAATAGTTTTCCATACTGCTTTCTCTAGTCAATGCATGGATTTTGACACTGAATCAATGAGTATCTGGTGGTGTTTTTGAAGTATTTTTGACACAGGCAAGGAGAAATTATGGCATAGATAATTATGCTAGACCATCTCAAACTAATCACTCAAGAGCTGTAAAAATGGTTTTGGTGAGGAAGTCCCACTTTTAACCATTATGTGTTTCCTTGACTGTTGAATGTAGGAAATGAAAATGATTTTCAGCCTTGTGTCATTTTGATCTGCATGAAAAAGCTGAATCATTCAATGTGTTTAGTTAGTTGCAGCTAAATGTGATGCTCATATTCTTTTCCTGTACCTGTGTTTGTCTGTGTGCATGTGTTTGTGTGTGTAGGACTTCTGAACCTGGTACAATTGTAAATGGGTTTAAATGCAGGACGTAACCTTAAAAGCTGTCCATCCTTATAGTAACTGATAAGCTCTATATTCCACCTATTTACTCTTCCCTTTTGCTACAGTATGGATTTTTTATGCTTTTTGGTTTTCATTTAAACTGTTCCTCATTTTTGTTTAATTTTTCCCCTCTGATCAGTCTGGTATCTTGGCTGTCTAGTTAAAAGAGAAAAGGCCTAAAAGAACCAAAGTTGAAGAGGACCAGTTTCTTGTGGATTTATGTCCCTTGGTTAATAATTGAATTATAGAAATCTTCTTTTATCTCTGGATATGCATATATTCTGGTGATGGTATGTTGGCTGCCACACTTGACAGCAGAAATGGGCTGATAAGATTGTTGGCACCCTGCATGTTAATACAAGGATCCTAGTCTCTCTTCTCTCCAGCAGCTGCCACTTTCAAAATTTATGAGTGTAACTATCTTTGAGATTTCTATCTCCTCAGTCACATTTAGTTGAAATCAGGCAACTTAGTTCAGAAATTACAAGGAGAGGACACACAGACGATATTATATTGTTGCTCAGTCTTGTTTCCATAGGAAACCAGGCTAAAAACAGCCTGAAAAAAGTCAGCTTTATCTTCTACTAAAAAAAAAAAAAATCCCCTCCCAGTTTGTATGCTGTAGATCATAAGATAGTTGAGGATTCTCTGGAGAAATTACTTTAAGGTAAATTACTTTTATTGTATGGCTAATCACACATCACCTTCTGTTAGAAAGAAGCCTTTCACCTGACCAGGAGTAGGTAGAAGTCATCCAGCTATGGAGAGCCTTTTCTGCCCAAATCTTTCCATGCTGTCTCCCATGGATGAAGGCTGACATCCTGTTACATGCATCTGTGAGGAGGACAAGTAAATGAAGGAAGGGAGGACTACAGAAAGGTAAAACATTGTTTCTTCCCTACCTGCTGTTGAGGATACAGATAAGTCTTTTCTTCTGCCTGTACTCTGCCTCTGTTCAAAGCCCTATTTCTCTACAGGTGTGCAGGGAACATTATTAGAGTAATTGGAAGTACATGATGAAAGAAATCAAAGGTACAACCTTCCAGTTTTATACTGCAGCAAGAAGAAGCCTTGCTTGTAGAATTTCACTGATATGTATGTCAAAATGAAAGAAGGAATATTTGCCTAATCATAAAAGAGCTATCAAAACCCAGCATCCCATAGAGACACATGATTTGGGAAACAGGAACTTCTAAAAATAGTTTCACCTCAAAATAATATTACATACAAAACAGTGTTGAATTGTTTAATAACTTAACTTCAGACATCTCACAGCATATTTTCAGGAAAAAGTTACCACTGTTTTAGTCGTAAAAATGAAACTGAATTAAAAAGCAGTCAAAGTCTATTTGCCAAGTACAAATAAATCAATAAATTAGAATAGCTTAACTTGAACAGTGCAAAATTTGAAGAATTTTGGCTTGGTAGCATTGATGGAAACTTAGAGCTAATTTGTTCTTTTTTTTTCTTTTTTTTTTCGGGGTAAAATATCTTTTTTTGGGTCTGGCAGTGAATTATTGAGTCTTTGGGGTACGTACTGGTTACTCAGGTCTCACAAAAATAACATACATTTTATATCCACTACATGTAACAGGCAAGCTTACCCACAAAGATTTGCAAACTAAAGGCTTAATAAACTGAAAGCATCCCTACATTTTTAGGAATTCAAATAATGATTGTTTATATAGTATTACATTCGGAAGTGTAAAGTTCTGAAAATGACCTAGTACATGTAAGTGAAAACTCTCTTAAATTGAGTGCAGCCATAGATAATCCACCTAACTGGCATTAGATGGGCTAGAAGGGTTAGGCATCAAGCCTCAAGTGAGTTACAGTTACCTCAGCTCCTTCTGCAGGCAGTGGAGAGAAAGGGGCATCTCCAGAGTGTGGCTCATCCCCTGCTAAGTGTATGACTGGCAGGACTGTGGGGAAAAGTGAAAAAGAGAGATAATCTCGTTCTGAAGATAAGGAGTATTTTAAAAATTTGTCACTGATCTCAAAGCATGTGTTTCACCTTCAGAGCAGGACTTCAGACACGTGGCGAGTTTTGTTGCAACATTTGCAGCATGTCACATACAAGCACATTAAGATGTGTTTAGGCAGTGGCATAGGAACTTCCTGTCAGATGAAGGGGCTTTTTTTCTACAGCATTTTGCAAATGCACCAAGGTTATGACAAGATACAGGTAGGATACATCTTTCTCTCCAGTTTGCTCCAAGATAGTTTGATTGGCTTGTTGAGTTCTAAAAAAACCCTTTTCTCTATTATTGTTTAATCAAGCTTAGTACTAGAAGATATATTCAATAGCAGTTTTACCATCTGAGGAGCAAACTGCTGATTCCCACAGTAGTGTATCCAAGAGATATTATGACAACTGCCATTTTTATTTCATTGATTGAGGACACTAATGAGGTCAAAATCATACATCTAAAACTGGTTCATTTAAGCCTCTAATGAGCTGTGTGATATGAAAGCTTTTTCCATGTCTTACAGTATAGACACTGTGCAGTAGGAAAAATACAGATAAGCAAAACATCTGAATGAAGTACATAATTCCTAAAGCCTACAGAGGTAGTAATGTTTCGGATTTTTTAACCATTCTAGTAAATCTGTGGTTGATCAAGGACTTGGGGTGCAGTAACATGAGGCTGCAGTGCCATGCTGGCTTGCAGCCAGGAATGATTGGCCATCATCACCCGAGGAAGGCATGTGCACTGAAGTACGTGATTATGGAGTCTGTTGGTGCCCACTGGTTACTCTCTGTATGGTCACACTCCACTGTTTGGAGACCTGGGTGATGCTAATCAGAGAGCAATGCTGTTTAGATTGCAGTCTAATTTAAGATGTGATTAAAGAGATAGGAAATGCTCCTAGGATAACAACTGAGGGCAGGAGGCTTCCAGTACCAGGGAAACAAAGCCATGAAAACTAGTACTGTGCAGCATTATCACTTGCATGTCACTTGCATGGTTTTTTTCATTTACTTATCTGTGTGCTATTTTAAATTATTTTTCAAAGTTTACTGTAAGATTACAGGCCCTTACTTATTTGTATCCATTAAAAAACAAGTGTGTTCATCTACCAAATCAGTATTTATGTAACTTTTCAGGTATGTCACTCATCTCTTATAGGATTGCATTCCCCTGGTGTGCAGTTTCTAATGGGCTGGTATTTCAGGTAGTGGTACTGAACTGAAATACATAAACTTTATATTGCAGTAGAACTGCAGATGTTTGTTACTGTCCTAAGATCTTGTCTTGAAACAACTCTTCCCTTGGTTTGGTGTCTTGCTTCTTGAATTTATGGAGTGTAAAACAGTCTATGAAATTAATCACAGCTAAAAGAATTGCAGTTTAGCTTTATTGTGTAGCCTAAAATCTGCACTTATTCATGCAATATAACAGCTACCCAGGAAGTCTGGTCTGCTAGTCCCAACATACTGGTGGATTCATTCACATGTTCCAAATCCCATGAAAAACAAGACCAGGAATCAGTTTTACTTAGTTGACATTATTTTATCTTAAAAGTAAGAAGATACTGAAAGATTAATATCTTTCCAGTCTTAATAGTTATAATAAGAATAATTAAAAAAAAAACCAAAACCAAAGCAAAACCAACTATCAAATCCACAGGCTTGAAATTTCTCCAAGTAATATCACTGTCAAAACATCTGCCCATATTTGTCTATAAAATTATTTCTTATGTTTTTAACCATGGTGTTTTATTCTTTATTCTCTTCTCTTCCTGCCACTGCTTTTCCCTGTCTTCCAAAGAGATCTCAATCTCCTTATCCAAAATTTTCTCTATCAGTTTGACCTGACATTTTTCTTTCTCTCAATAACTCATCTTTATAAGTTGTTCTTTTTAAAATGTGTTTCAGGTAGGTATACTTGACACATGTTGTTTTCGTCTCAAATGCCAGTTGTAGTGTGGAGAACAAATTAAAAACCTTTTAAATTCATGTTGATAAATGAAGGTCAACAAATGTTTCCCTTACCTGTTTTCTATGGATGATGGTATGCAGAATATATTAACTGTTTCAGCACTAGGTTTCAAAACAATCGCATTATGTTCCAATCCTGAAACCTGCTTTTTGCATTTTAAAAAAATCCCATTGAATCAATGCCAAGTTGACTGTATTTAAATCTTCAAAGAAGCCTTCTGAAAGGCTCTTTTGCAGTGTAGAGCCAGGCTGTCACTGCTGTTTGTGTTATATGTGCCTCACTGATTTTTGTGGGACCACAAGGCACTGGAAGATTTCTGTCCTTAGGCAGCATACAAGCCATGATTATAGGATCATTCTGTTTATTTCAACCTCTTCCAGTGCTTTCTGTGCCCAAGTTGCCAGCCTGACCTGCCACAGAGGCCAAGCAGCAGTCATCCTTTCCGCTCAGGAGAGTCTGGTTACAGGGCAAAAGAAAAGGATGCAGCCAGTACCTTTGTGACAGAAATCTACAAGACCAGAAAAAGCCTTTCAGTTTTGGTGGTGACGTTCTTTCCCCATCACCAATTTTTCTTTTTGAAAACTTGTTAGTATTTTAAGTTCATTTGCATCTTTATCCTTGGCTCTCCACAGCTGGAAGAGGAGAGGGAAAATAATGACCATTTTGAGCCAAGCTGTCTTCAGGCCTGAGAAGAGGCCCTGGATGATTATGGATGAAGGCAGATGTGTTGAGTATAGATGTAGATAGCTTGAATGTTCCCAGATGCAGGGCATCCACCACTTCTCTGGGCAACCTGTTTGAGTCTTTACCACCTCATTGTCAATTTTTTTTTTCTTCTATCTAGTCTGAATCAACTCTCTTTTAATTTAGAACCTTTGCTCCTTGTTCTGTTGTTACAGGTCCTACTAAAGTCCTGATTAACCACAGTGGCTTTGAATGAGGGCACATTCAGACACTCAGGGACTTCTTGGAGCATGTAGTTGTCAAATTCATTTTCACAGTGTGTGTCAGGAGAGAAATCTTCCAGAAGAGTTTGTGTTTTGTTCAGAGGCAGTACTTTTTTTTCCTAGGGACCACAAAAAGCAGCTTTGTTGACACATTTCAGTTTGCTGCTCCAGAGTGTGAAGTGACAAGTTATCTGATGAGACCAGAGAAGAAATTCCTGAAGCTATTGCATAGCAAATCTTTTCTGCCTTTCCCGGTCTGATTTCAGTCTGAAATGAAATATCTGAACTATCGTTGCATGCTTAAACAACAAACCTCAACCAGATAACAGGGTAAAGATTTTCTTTTGTTGAAAATATATTGCCAAAATTTGAAATTCCTGAAAATAAGAAGTGGCATAGAAAATTTTGAGCAATACAAAGGCTGAAAGTTCCCATCTCCATTAAACAGCTCCAAGAATTTGCTTATAGCAGTGTCTCTGGAAATAATGAGAAATAGCACAGAAGATTAATGACAATGCCATTATCATAGTGCTGATTATAATTGGATACACATTAGAATAGCTTCACACTGTGATTAGCTGTTCAGATTAGGATTATTATAGGTTTAGAGTTTTTAAATTTTAGAAAGGTTTACCATGGTAGTTAGTTGCATTCTGTGACATATTTATCATAGGTTCCAAGATTTAACAGAGAGAAGTGAAACAAAAAAAAAAACGTTCTTCCTTTATGCAGACTGCTGTAATTTCGTTTTCTGTTTACACACTTTAAAAAATTTCGGAGTAGTAGACCAATAAAAAAACCTTTTGTATCTTACATGCTAAAGACATTTGTAAAATTACTGCATGCCAAATCATTCTTAATAACAATATGTACCAGTGGTAACAAGATTATTGCAAGGCTTCTGTTAATGATTAGTCCACTTTCCAGTTCCTTTGAACTTGCTTTTAACATGTGGATATGCATTTATAAATTGGTATTAGTAAAATCTTTCTTGGTTTCTAAGAATTGATAGAGACAGAAAGAGTAAGAGAGACTGGTGGCTCTAATATTGCACAGTTTGTATTTGACAGTCACGTGTCCTCCAGCACTGATCTGGGATATAATTTCTTAATGTATTCAGCATAATACAGGGTAGATGTTTTTTCATAAACATGGAAATGCTTTTCTCAGATGTTTCCTTGCAGAATTTTAATTTAGTTATTAGTAATTCCCTGAATCCTTTAGAAACCAGTATTGTTTAACTGTCTTCCACTCTGCCTGTTTTCCAAGGGGAGTTCAGAAACCCAGCAGAAAGTTTTAACAGCCTCTTTGAAAAACCAGTACTAAACAATACAATTAATTTTTACCTATTCCCACCAAAGTGATACATCATATGAAAAAGTATAATAAACTGGTAATTCTTTAGTGAGAAGACACCATTTTTCTCATGCAAACCCACTTTTAAAAGGAAATACAGTCCTTCAAAGCGTTTTTGTTAATAGTTTGTTGCTATTCAGAGGAATATAGGGAATGTGTATGAGGGGCAAAGAGAAATTTAAACGTTTGCTAAAACACTGTATTACTAGATCTTACCTCCTGAATAAGCATGTCCAGTGTCTACCACAGTAGGAAGGTTTTGCAGTCCCTTTTGTAAATATACTGTCATGTTTTAAAAATAATGAGCACATTTTGCCCACTTAGATTTTTTTATCTTTCATGCGTACCCCGTTGTCATGGTTCAGGAGAAAAAAGGCAAAGTATATGGGTTGAGATAAGGGCAATTTACTGGAAGCAGCAATGAGATAAAACGAACAGTGATAGCAACAATATTATAACACAAGTATACAAGGAGAGGGTATACAATACATGCAAAAAATGCTCACCAAGCCCAGGACAATGAAAAATGGTGGTGGACAGGCCCTACATGATAGATTCCAAGCCATGCAGCTTCTTCTTGGAAGTGGGAGAGTCCCTTTCTCCTGCCCCTGCCCCTGCCCATGACACAAGATGCTGTCGGATAAAACAATATCTTGGCCGTGCCCACATGTCTCCAGGCTCCGCCACCCTCTCATGCTCGCTCACTCTCCTTGGCTAAAATGAAGACATCCATTCAACCCATGTGGCTGTCGGGCAAAAATATTCCAAACAGGATGAATTATGAAAGAGTACAGATCCTTCAATTTGATTTCTGGTCCAGGTACTCCTAGCTTTTGTTTGGCCACCTTTTTTTTTTTTTTTTTTTTTTTTTTTTCTTTTTTTCTTCATCATCATGTTGCCATCTCCTAGTCTTCTGGGCTGGATTTCATCATGAGTCACCTACAAGGTGAGCATTCTCTCTAGAACAGTAGTTGGAGAAAAAAAGACGGACATCTAGTGTGTGTGATTCATCCCACCAAAGATTTCAGTTTTAGTTCAGTATGAATCATGAGCTAAAGATACTCCCCACTAAATTCAGAGAAATTCTTCATGACTGTCTGAGGCTAGACATCTTTTAGGTGTCTGAACTGGATCAGTTATATGTGATGGTCTGTGATCATTTGAACACGAAAACTTTTTCTTGCTTCTCTTGGTCACAAAGGGAGCTTGCTTGTGCAAGGCAGTAAATATACCTGTGTAAAGTATTCTGCCAAGGAAAAAGTTATGCAAGAGCCAGAGCATCCTTGCCTTTATTCTTCCATCTCTATTCCCTCTTCACAAGGCCATGCAGCACCAGCAATGCTGGAATTAAGTGTCAGTCTACTGAAAACATGATTACTGTCAGATTTTGAAATAGCACACCATTCTTCTAATAAAATAAATTATTCTGTATATAGAGTTTCCCTCCAAGATTAGTCTTGGGATAAAGTGGTGGATTTAACCTAACGTGACAGCCTGCAAAGGGATACATGGGAAGATAGAATACTGCTATCATTCTGAATAACTGAATTCATTATAAAGAATCTGCATCTTGAACTCTCTGATGGTTTTCACAGTTTTCAAAGTTTTCAGTCTTAGTGATGCCTGATGTTGCAGAAACATTTATGAGTTTTCCCTAATGCTTTATATATTATTACCAACCTAAAATATACTCTTTTAAACTTAAATAATTGTTAGACTGTGTAAAATAAAGTTTTAACATTGGCCAATATTGAATAAGTTACTGCAAATTTTATTTATTTTAACTCTTGGAGAGCTCTTTCTTGTCTTTTTGAGCCTGGCAGCTTGTTTAAACATTGCCAGATGATTAACTAACTTCCCAATTAAAATCAGCACTTGATAGTTAAATGCTGATACTAAATTGATAGCCAGTTTTGATGTGAAGTGACCTTGCAGGTTCTATACAAAAAACAGTCTTCTTTGTACTTGATGATGACATTGTAAAGTATTGCTGTTTTAGAATTTGCTATATTAGAAACAAGAATTTTTATCTCAGTATTGAAGCATTCATTAGATATAGGAAGAATTTTCTGTAGAAATACAATATTGCAGATAAAAATTGTAAGTACTTTAGGATTTGAATGGAGAATACCATTCTTTTGGGCAATACTATGTGTAGGTTATCCAAAAGTTGTACACATACAAACGAGTACATCTTAAATATCAGTTAGCCTTAGAGAAGCTCATAAGGTAACTTTAGAAATTAACACTTAGAAGAATCAACTTCTTTCTTACATAGCAACCAAAAATAAGTCCTAGCTATCTGGCAGTAACAAGAGATAAGGATGTGCTGGTGTTCCCCTTTAATCTGGGAAATGCTGTCATTCCCACATTAAAATGGTATCTTCTCTATACTACTCTAATTTTCCACCAGTTTGCAAATACTTGAAGACAAGCACATAGGTAAAAAATCTGTAGCTATGTTTCTTGAATCTTTTATGCCCAGGTGATGGCAGGGGATCAAGACACCAAAGTTTCATGGCTCTTGCCTGTCAAGCAAGCTGTGGGAAATCATGATGTCTGTGTAACCATAGTCATCTGCACTTGGAAGTAAAATACACAAACTTAAACCGGGGGCACTCAACCTTTCTAATTGGGCAGACAATGCTTATTATAGGGCCCTAGTGACTTCTGTCAAGAGGCACCCATTAGGTGAAGAACATTAGTAGAAACTAGGACAGAAGAAGGCTGGAGATGTTCTCATGGCCATAAAATATGGTAAAATTTTCATTATTCAGGTACTTGCTTAAACTCTTTTGGAGTAGGTGGTGTCAATTTTAGCTTTTGACACCTGAGTAAAGTGTTTTTTTCTGACTTTCCATCACTTCGCAGGTGCCAGCATCTGCTCCCAGACATTTTTATGTGGTGTCTTGTGCTCTTCACTCATAGAATATCCTGAGTTGGAAGGGACCCACAAGGATCATCAAAGTCCAACTCCTGGCCTTGCACAAGACCACCCACAAATAAACAATGAGAAGAGTTATGCAAACCTTAGTCTTTTTATTATATATTAAATGTGTTGGCATGAGCTTTAGTGTGAGCTTTGTGAGGCCAGTGGGATCTCTACTGTCTGGGCTTTCCTGGCAGTCCTGATCTCATGGTTATAACTTCTTAACTACTCTTTCTACAGGGTCACCTGGTTTAAAGGTAATATGAGCATTCCTGTCCTGATGATAAGCAGAGTAGTGTACACTGTACAAATGCTCTGTTCCCAGTCATGGGTCATGAGCTTGTGTTTCATAATGGTGGGGAGTATTGTTTTGATTGGTGGATAGTTGGTATTCATAGGAGGTCATCAAAAACTGTTCTGCAGTTTCTGTATGAGAAATTATTTTCATAAGTTTTACACAAGTTTAGAATTTTTCTGTTGTAGCTGACCTTTGCTATGTGCAATTAAAAAGCTGTGCCTGTACCAGGGTATGTGTTTTTAAATTTCTTTTGAAAGTCCTAATTCCTTTTATGCTTAGGAAAAAGAACTGATTTGTTCTATGTGCTAATTATCTTTTTTTATTTTTATAATTTTCATTTTAGATCATGTCCATAAGATTTATTGTTCTGTATTTCTGTTTCATGGAAATATGAGAGTATTCGTACTTGGATTAACTGCTGCTTGGCATCACTCATAATTATGGACAGTGAAATACCTACGTGCATTTGCCTCTGCTTTTGGTGTTTGTTTTTTGTTTGTTTGTTTGTTTGTTTTAATCCATTTGAGCCCTAGGGTGAAGTTGGAGCCTTCATAAAGATATGTTGCATGTCTTTTTTGGATGAAGAAGTTCTGTTTAGTTTTGGGGTTTTTAAGAGAGAAAAATGTAAACATAGCCATGCAGATAGAACCACAAATTTGTTTGTTTAAAAAAGCTGAAGTACTGCATGTTTTGGGTAATCCAGAGTGTCTGTCCAGGTAACTTAGAGTATTCTCAAGTGACCTGTTGGAAACAGTGTAAAAACGTAACAAAGATGATTACTGTATTTATACAGAAAAGTATAGAAACAACCCTATAAGGGAAGGCTCTGGACACTGACATTGGTGACATTGCAGAGTGCTTGTTTGCGCTTTGCTCCAAGTGGATGAGCAGGCAAATTACTGGTGAGTGTGATATGGAACTGAGAGACATGTGGAGAAATATAAAATAGTAGGGATCAATCAGCATTACTTTTGTGGAAGGACGTTATGTCGCTGCACTCTAAAAGTCTTCTGAAAGAATTAAAGGAGCATGCACACAAGTTTTTGCATTATTAGTAATGAACAGAGAGAAGTGTTGCATCACCTACAAGCAGACCCATGGATTTAACCATGAGCTCTTCCAGAGCAAAGTAACTGAGAGGTGTATATTAAGCAGATATGCTTAATTTACAGATGTGCTTTAAAAAAAGCAGAAATGTCTTTCACTACTTTGGGCAGAGATAAACTGATACAGGACTGTCATCATACTGAGATTTGCATCATCAATAACAGAGAGGAATGTAAGAGTAGAATACAAATAGTTTAATTGTCTTCATGAGAAAAGTATTTGGAAATAGTTTTTGTTTCAATTTTCACAGTTACTTCTAGTAATGTAATTGCCATGATTTGGGATGTAAAATGCATGTAAAAATTGGTGGAGATTAAAGTCGAAGGAATGTTCTCTTCTGTCATATGGTAGTTTACTGGCCATCCATGGTTTCAGATTATAGTGAGATTCAAATATAGCAGGTATTTTTGGTCCTGTAGTCAAAAAAGCTGTGGCTTCAGTGTAGCTGAATAAGAGATTGATGAAGGAGGTCACAGAGGTCTGCATACAGAGGTCTATATGCAGGGCTTTTCTACCTTTCTTGTACGTGTGTATGGGTGTCATGGAGAATGTTGCTGAGATGCCTTCTTCAATTCATGGCAGAGAAGCTTGTCGAAAGAAACCCTAGCAAACCTGAGGCCACAAATACAGTGTTTCTCAAAGTTATGCCCTACGTTACTGTCAGAGGTTGGACTTGAAGATCTTGGAGGGCTTTCCCAGCCTTAATAATTCTGTAATTATATGATTCTGTGATGGCTTAAAAAAACAAGTGGGAATTAAACTCCGAATAAGCCATTCCCTTTCCCCTCACCTCTTTCCAGTGAGCGAGGGACAAAAGGAGAGACTATAAGTTGAGATAACCATTTACTGAAAACAAACAGCAGTGGGATGAGAAACACACACCATCAACAACAATATTAATAACAAAAGTATACTAAAGAGAAGGTGCTTTACACACAAAAGGTGTTCATCACCTCAACTTAGTTCTGTGTGGCCACAAAGACAAAGACAAGGTGGTGGACGCTCTCCAAGGCTCAAGTTCCTGGTCCCTGAGCCTGAGACAATGAAAAACAATGATGAACAAACCTCCCAAAAGCCAGTTTGTCAGCACTGCACCCCCCACTCCTGGACCACTGGGCTCGGCTGTGGTTGGCAGTATTTGTCCTTCCTCCTCTCCTCTCGGCTTGGGCTCGGCTGGGCTTGGGCTTGTCGCCACCTCTCTCTGTGGCCCACGGCTGTCTCCCACACTGATACCACAGTGCTCCCCTGGGCTCGGCTGTGTTTGCCACTTAGAGCTGTGCTCTTCCCGAGGGAAGGAAGGGATGGGCAGCGGCGGCAGAAGGATGGAGTCTGCAAGGCTGGTGCTGGCAGGTCCTCAGAAGGAAACGAAAAAAAATGGCTTTTATTTTATGGCACATAGCTTTCAGGGTGTGCTCACCTTTTCCACCCCCCAAAGCTACACTCCAGGGATGAGTGGGTGGTATGGAATAGCAGTGTAGCCACACCCATCCAATTCTAGGCTGTGCCCCTTTTCAGCACCTGCAAGCTAAACTAGGACAGGTCTTATATCATACCTGATCTGGTATTAATCTTGGCAAACCCAAAGGATTGTTCTTGTATTTCCAGTACTCATCTGTTAGCTGTATTAACCTTATTCAAAAGTAGTATTTTTTCCTCATGTGTTTGCTCCTCCAGAACAATCTCTATCAGGAAAAAAAATTCTCTTCTTTAAAGCATCCTTTGCACTTCAAATTATTGTCTTCAAATTCATTACAAGATTTGTAAAACCTTTCATTGCAACATTAATTGCTTCATGGTTTCTTCTTTCTGATCTATTCTTTTTTCCTTTTTTCATATTTTCTTAGATTGTAGTTTTTTGGGATGAAATAATATAAACAAGAGTTATAAATCAGAATGTCCTAATAATGAAATTGTACTAAAACTTTTGTTGGACATAAGGCGTAGTGGAAGATGGTTTTATCTGTTAAGGAAGGGGCTGTTCATCTGTTGGCACCAGTGTTTTGGTAAATGCTCTATTGTTTCATATGTGTACTTTTATAGTAATAATAGTACACATATGAAACAAAGAAACACTTAATGTAGTAATAGATAAATAATATATTCACTTTTGATAATAGAAGAAGAAGCTAAGATAAAATTTTAAATTGGTTATTTTATGGTAAACCATCATGAATTTAGTTTCAACAAATTACTGTGAATGTTTTTACATAGGCATAGCGTACTTGCTAAAATGTACTCTAGTTGTATGCTGGTCTAGATTTTGCTGAGTTTTTTTTTCATAAATACTGCTATTTATAGAAATTGTATTAGTATATTGCTGTATTTTCATTTGCATTTGATTTACTGCATTTACTCAAACTGACTAGGTACTTTAAACATATAATTAAACAGAATCCTCTGCTGTGTGCAATTTAAGCAAAAAAATTGAATTATTTCCAATCTTCTTTGGTAAACATGGGCAAGTATTATATTTCAAAGTGTAAATTGCAACCCTGAAAAAATTACTTTTAAAAAGGTTTTCAAGCCTGATAATATGTAGGTGTTACTGCTTTAAATGATGTTATCTCTGAAAGGTGAACAAGTATAATGCAGCAAATCTAGTTTCAAGACTGATGCCTTATATTTGTGTTTTTGGAGACTTTCTGTTCCATTATATCAAACCCGGACTTTTCTTGGAGATTCTACTGATTTTCCAGGAATTTAGATTACATTCTTTAAGAACCAATTACTCTGAAAGTATTGACCCATTGCACTGACCCTTCTACTTATTTTTACCTCAGACTCAATTTGACCTTAACAACACAAAACAGATTTTATAACATGATTAAGAGGAAATTACATTGGGGGAGGAGGAGGATTGTATTACCTGAAGTGGTAGCAAGGTAAATAAATACACTGCTGATATCTTGCTATCTCCCATTAGCTTTTACTACTTCATGATTTGTGTCTTACGGCTTCAAAGAATAAAAAAGGGCCAAAAAAATGCCCCTGAGCAAGACCAATTAAAAAAGCCTATAACTGCAAGTTCAGTTCAGTTACTTTCATTTTGTAGTACAATAATAGTAGTTGTTGATTGAAGTTAATGCTCTTAGGCAGCAAACACTGATCTGCCAGCATCTCTCTTGGTTTGGTGTAAGGCTGAGAGCACAACCGTTACTTCCAGCAACCGGAGGGAAGTTTAAAACTTGCCTTTCATAATTTCAGGCCCTGTGAACTATACTGAAGGAATTTAACCTCTCAAATCCCCTTTGTTTGGTTATATAAAAATAAAATAAACACTGATTGTCTTGAATTGCTTAGAGTTGTTGCAGGTTTTCTTTTTTCCCCAACCGCAATGAAACACGCTTGTTAAAATGGACATTTGACTTGTGCACGGCATTTCAAGCCATCATGCTCATAGGCGGAATGGTGTGCCAAAATGCAGGGCCAGGGTGATGTCTTGATGGCTGGTCCCTGGAGTCGGTATGCCTTTGGCTTATAGAAGAGGGTGAAGCCCACTAGAGGGCTCACAGAGTGTGAAGACACCCAGCTTTCCTATGGAGTCAAGAGCTTTCCTGTACTTCCCTGCAGGATCTGACTGAGCTGGGAAAGGACCCGCTAGCATCTGGAATATAGACGTAGTGAGTACAAGTAGAGAGCACTCAAGTTGTTTTAAGGAGTACAATCGACTACGAATCCCCAGTACTTTGGTGTTTGTAGCAAGCCTCTGTAGTACCCTTGTACCAATGGTGTTCCCTGAGGGCCGGCCGGATTCTGCATGCACTGCTGCATATGGCACTTTGCCTTGCAAGGAGCAGTTCAGTCTTCTGCTCTGCCTCCTAGCACATGATGGAAAATTCCATAAAGACTTTGCTCAGCTTCAGAACAAAAATCTGAATGTGAACCAGAGGTCCAGGCTTCTCATATAGAAAGCACAAACCAGACAAACTAGTCAGCATGGCTGGGAGCACTAACTGGGCTACAGTAAAGTTAACACACTGAATATGATTCAGTTGGCTGCAGTGGTCCCATTTGAGAGGCTCTGATGGTTTAGAGATGCTAGTTCAGGTTATGTGTGTCCTACCTGCATCAGCTGTATTGGGGTGGTTTGGATTGCTATAAAACCTTACAACAAAACTCCAGAGGAGGCAGCTAAAGTAATTGCCTTTAGTCAGCTAGTTCCTGGGGTTGGGTTACAAATTTGTAGACATTATGACTGGTAGAGTATCTCTCTCAGTATGCATACAGGTTTTAAGTAAAGCTAAAGCAATTTCTTGTAATTTATTTCTACCCCCCTACTGCTTTCCACCAAGAATGAGTTATGCACGTGCTTAATTTATGAGTATTTTTGGTGTAATTCAGTCTTTGTTTATTATCAAAGCCAAAATTACTGCTGGTACAATGAGAGGACTGGAGCTCCTTATCCCAACTATGCTGGGCTGTCTTCCCCACAACTGGGATGAATTAGCAGTTCTTTGGAGAAGACTTCCTATTTCATTCATGATGGCTGTATGCTAAACAAGTACAGTGGGCTCATCAGGACTGACAACACCTTAATGCCTTTATATTGTATATCAACATAGTTTGGCTCTTTCGGCAAAGAAAGAGCATCTTTTGTAGCCAGAAAAGCCCTATATATCCTTTGAATAACATTATTTTGCAGCTAATATTACCAGAATAATTCTAAGTCATCAGTAACCATCTGCTTCTATCTGAAATTTGAAATATGAGTGTTTGGAAAAATCTATAGATGTTGATAAGTATCTAAACCTTGATATATATATATATATATATATATATGTATATCATCTCATATAGAAAGGCACTTTAAATATCAAAGTGAGACACAGAGAGCCACAGTTAGTTTGTTCCGATTTATACTAATGATACTATATTTTCATTTTTAATGCCTTTTCAAGTGGCTGCTGTGTACTTAGAAGGGAACAAAATTATCTTAAGTATCTTCTAAACAATTTCTGCTTGAGGAAGAAAGGGCTTTCTAAGCCCTGAAAAAAACATTTGGAAGGACATGAATGAAGAACTAGAATAAAGTCAGGATAATCCTCTGTCCTTTATTATGCAGCAGGTCCGATTAGAGGATCACTGAGATCTTTGTGGCTTTATAATCTGTGATTAACATATTAATTTTGAACTGTGTGCTTTGGATCAGTTCTTTGCAGCAATGCATATAAGCATGTCTTTATTTGGAGCAGGTGGACCCAAAGCAAGGGGTTAAAATTAGGCAGATGTTGAAGTGCTTTGCAGACTGGAGCTTGACTCCTGACATCCTGAACTCTATTTGCCTTTCAGAATGTTTGCACTGAAGTATATTTTTTTTGAGTGGTCGTCTTCATGCCTTTCACTTTATTTAGAAAAATAAAAAGAAATAAAAGTATTAAGGTTTTAGTACTGTTCCTTTTTTTAAAGAAACAATTTTATGAATTAAGAAATGTATTAGAATAAGTTTTATTTAGGTGGAATAATTTTTTCCCCTGGGTTTGGTTGTTTTTTTTTTTAAATTTTCACATCTTCAGAGAATTGTACAATAATAGAATACAGGTTGGAAGGGACTTAATGTGTCATCTGATCCAGCCTTTCTTGGCAAAAGCACAATCTAGACCAGATGGCCCAGGATCCTGTTCAGCTGAATCTTGGAAGTGCCCAGTGTTGGGGAATCCCCCACTTCCCTGGTGAAATTATTCCAATGTCTGATTGTTCTAACTGTAAAACTGTTGGGCAGTAGTGTCAGGGCCCGTCAACTTGTAGGAGTCAAGCTTTCACAGCAGTTCACAAATGAACTCCTTTATGATGGCAGTTCTGTGTTTGTGTCATCCTGGATTTTTGTTCCCAAGGTCTGGGGCCCAACAGAGCTGGTAAAGACAGAAGTGAAGAAAGTGTTGAGAACCTCTGCCTTTTCAGCATCGTGGGTGATTAATTCACCTCTCTTGTTTAACTGCAGGTCAATATTTTCCTTCCATTTACTTCATTTTCAGAAAAAAGATATATCACCTATAGAAATATTCTAAAAGTTCCGTTTTTCTTGTGGAGATACACTAAGTGAATTTACTAAGTGAATGTAAATGATGAAAAAATAATATTGTCAGCCTGAATTCTGTATTTCAGGGTCTAAATTAAATCTGTGAACAGAAACAGCACAATTAAATAAAAGATCTTCACGTTTCTAATAACCTGTTAAAGTTTTAAAAAGTAGTAAACCTCAGGATGTTAGCTTGCTATCATTCTTAACTAATTAATTAAAAGGTAACATTTAACTGAAATATACTGACCCCTGAAAAATGTTCCTTTGACAGTTGTAATGTGTGACTTATAAATACCTCCATGGAGGTATTGAAAGACATATAGATATGGCTCTTAGGGATAGTTTAGTGATAGACTTGGCAGTACTGGGTTAACAGTTGGATTCAGTGATCTTAAAGGTCTTTTCCAACCTAAATGATTCTATGACTGTATGACTGTTTCTCCAGATGTGTGTTGGGGTTATTGCTTCCATTACAAAGTGCCTGCGCCAGTTAAAATCAGTAAATTCATAGCAGCGTGATGCACCTTGAAACGTATCAAGGAGAGAAATAATAAATACATAGGCCAACAGTAAAAAGGACCTACATCTTCCTGTAGGATGGATTCATCTTTCCGTCTTTCATCCCTGCTCCCTTTGGTTCTGTAGTTTATATCTCGCAGAATGTTTCTATTACAAGTGGAGTTATAAATGTAATTCATAGACAGTGATCTGTCTACAAATTGCTTTGCATTTGCAAAGTTTCTGTCAAGATTTCTGGCACTGATTTGTTACTCATACACCCAGTACTTCCGCATAACTTTTTTGTGTGCTGTTGTTATCCATCTTCAAGAATCTCAGATGAGCTTGGATTACTGGGTTCTCAACCATTTTTCAGCTGCCATTCTAGCCACTGCCAGTGTTTTCAGTTACCTAGATGGTACGAGTGGAATAGCTGCATCTGTTCTGGTGAAATACACACTTTCTGACAAACTTTGTCATTTCTGTCATCACAGAATTCTCTCACAGTTTTGTTTAATTTCCATTGGTCTCCTTTCCTGCCATGTCTTACGTTTCTCCCAGTTTTCACTGTACTTTATGCCTTCTTTCTGCACTTCCACTTGCCACAGCCTTTTTCCTGAAACTTCATTTTCCTGCTTTCTTGTTAGATAGTTTTGCATCTGTGTAACATTTTGCTCTCTGCAAAGCCAGCTCTAACTGTTGCCCAAAAACCTGTTGACTAAAACTAAACCAACAGATAATGAGCAAGAGAATGGGCAGAATTTATATAAAAGTGTAGGTGATTCCATATAGCTGCCTGATTTGTAAAACCACCGTGTGTCTTAAGACATTATGGTAATGAATAGTTTTTGAGGGCCTGTTTCTCTGTATATGAAGGAATTCTGAGATTTGAGCTGGTGAGCTGTATGGTTGTCAGCTGAGATGCTATTTAGGACTGTGCACAGACAGCAGTGGGAAAAATAAAGCATAGAAGCAGCAAGAGAGTTTGTCCTGCATGCCTCTACCTTTTGGCAAAATTGCACTTTTACAGTGGTGGTGTTGATTTGCAATTCTTACCAAGTGTACATTAGCAGTCCGAAAGTCTGCTCCAGAGTTAAGGTTGCCAAGGGCACTTTCAGCTCTTGTGTTCAATTACTTTAAACTCTCATACAATATAGTAGTGTATTTTATAACACCAGAAAACGATGAATTAAAGTAGTGTTGACTTCAGCTTATGAAAAGCACTTGCAGATATGCCCCAAAATAATTTAAGGCTGCCCTCCTGAATAGACAGGTAGTTTCTGGAAAAAGCAGTTGTTGTACAATAGTACACCTAAGTAGCAGTGGAATTACTTGTGCTGTATGTGAGTTCAGCATATGCCTTGTCCATTATCCAACTTCCATTCACAGCATTGAATTCAAGTGTTACTGAAGAATGGGGGATTGGTTGAAGGAATTGGTCAGTGTTGTGAATGAATGTGGAAGACTGAGACTTCAAGTTATTATCACCTAAATATGAATGTCTGCAACTGGACTTTGTGAGCAAGGGTAGAATTGGACTGTTACTCAGTTTAGGTGTTGAATGCTGTTTGAGCTGTCCTGCCGTATGTGAGGCAGGAATGTAGGGCTAGTGAATGTGGCAAGGCCCAGATGGAGATTGGAGTAGTGGACCCATGCTTTCCCTTGTGTCTTCAAGAACATCTGGGGCAGAATGTTTTATCATGGGTGGTAGTTGAAGTAGCCCAGTTTATCCCAGTGATGGGAATCTAATAAATACTAATGAAGCTTACAGGTCTTTGTAGAGCCTCTGTTTTATCATCTCCATGCGTGTGTTAAAGGTGCCACACAGCTTCTCAAATTATTTTAGATGCCTGTATGGAAGTATTCAGTTCTCTCCATAACTGTTTATAAAGGTGGGAACTTGTACATATTTAGACACCTAAATGTATATCAATGAAGAACTATGTATGTCTCACTTTCCGTACTAAGATTCCATATCACTGATAAAAGTAGGGTGGCATGTTTAATTTGGGATGGAAAACAAAGTAGTAATAGGAATGATTCAGATCTCTGCAATAACAACATCTAAATAGAGGCAGTTAAGAAAAATATTCTTGAACAAAGGAGAAATGATGAAGATTTGTAAGGGCTGTTTGATGAGTATTAGATTCAGAGAGTGGAAACCATACTTATGAGAGTGGCTTTCTTTTAGCTTATGCCTAATGCACTCGTCTTGATTTCGTGCAGTGATTTCTCATGATTTTTCTATACCAATCTTCAGCAGCTGTAGTGAAAATGTTCTGACCCCATGATTAAAGAGGGCAGAATTGAAGTTAACATTGTTAAATATTCTTGCTTTGATTTTTCTAGAGGCTTCAGGATTATTTTAGTTCAGATTGTGACATTATCAGGTGACCCTGACTATACATGAGGTGATGGGTTAACATTCACCAGCAGTCAGATGCCCACCCCATTCTCTTGCCACAGAGTCCATCCCCTGCAGCTCTCACATCTACACAGGCCTTGGGACCTACACCCAATACAGTCAGAAATAGTATATTCCTTTTTGTGCTGATGCAGGAAATATCCGTTCTTCCCTCTGTTCCCTGTAGTTGTTTGAAAATTGTTCTGATGGCCAGGATTAACCCTTTTTCTGCTTACTCTTTTATCTCTACTTAGTTTTTGACCTTCCTCTTTTTTGGGTGAGGAAGTGGTGTGAGTACGTAGGGTTTGATGAACTAAAGAAAAGAGACAAGGAAATTACTGAGCGAGATGAGTGGTGACATACTATGTGCGAGAATGGAAGGGAAAGGGAAATCGTCGTGACAGATACACCTCATGTATGCAGACTTAACTCTCCTCTTCATACTGTCGTGTGTTTTGCTGGCCACAACTATATCCCATGAAGAAATTGCTCACTAGCAATTAGAAGAAAAAGGGAAATTTGGGGTACTTTAATCACAGAGCAACAAATGATTCTCACAAGAGATGCTGAAACGGATGCTGACATTAAAAAAAAAAAAATTACAGACAAAAAGTATTTCTAAAATTTTCTCCGTTAACAAAATCTCTTGTCTGTTTCTCAATATTTGTAGTTTCCTCTGCCAGAATTACCAGAAAGCAAAGGCCACTTTAATGGACCTTAGATACAAAGTATTTTTGAAATACTTCTTCATCATGACAATAACCGTATTGGATTTTGAGCCCTGCCTCACAGCTTTGTGGGGAGTCCTAAGTCAGGTTCCCATTGATAGAGAGTATGATGTTGCTTTGTCAGTATTGTTGCCTGTCTGGCAGTGGAAAATTATTATTAATGATCTCTTTTGAAAGTACTTGAAACTTGAACTGTCTTAATACATCTAAAAGTAGTATTTCCTGTACTAGATGTAGCATTATGCTTGAAGTATGTGTTTAGTAGGTAATTTAAGCTTAAATTTAAGTTCTCAATTTCACTGAATTCCACTGAAATTCTTATGTTATATGACTATAATCTGCAATTTCTGTTTTGAGTTGCAACCTTGAATTTAAACCCCTGACATTCACATTGCTCTAGATATACCATATACCAAGGAATTCAAGTTTTCTGTACAGTTGACCTGTTTCTTCATTGCTTTATGTCTCCAAAAGCTTTGGATTGTATGCAAATGTTTTCTGTACTGATTTTTTTAACCAGTAAACATCTGTTCTTCTCCAGAATTTATTGGGATGGTGTCTGGTATTGCGCTGGCAAAAGTACCTAGAAAAACACCCATGTTGAGGAAAACCAAAATAAAATATAGTGCTATAGAATTTTTTTCCCCCTACAAATAGATTTTGTCTATTTATGTGTATAATTTATGTGTTTCTTTAAAGCATGTTCCTATATTTATGCAGTTTGTCTGTGGACGGATTTTGTATTTACATACAAAGTATCTTTTGGCAAGAAAAAATCATAAGAAAAATCTGGAATTTTTTTAATCATCTATTTAAAACTTTAAATTTCAGATTATTAAATACGTGTGCAATACTGAGTACTAGAATAGTTTGCATGTTTAATCATCATCTTTATTGCATTAAGTTGGCTTGCTGAGAACAATACTTTGTTCATGTACATGTGGGAAAAGAGATAAAACCCTTCAGTTTTAATCTAGAGGGAAAAAAACCTGCAAACCAACCATGTGAGTACAGCTATAGCATATTTGCTGGTTGTGCCTTAAAATAGATATTTTCAATTATATCTTGCACTAGGATATTTCAGCATCAGTAATACAGTTATTCATACCAGGATACAGCCTATGGTCTCAAGTGATAGCTGGCATTTTCTCCCTTCTCTCAAGAGATCATACAGAAAACTTTGGCCATTTACTTTTCACATAAGCAGGATTTTCCCATCAGTAGCTTTACAAGGTTGTCTGTTTATAATCCCTCCCCACTTCTTGAACATAATTTTGCTCTTAATGATAATGCTGAATCTTCTTGTAAGGATTGTCTTCAGCTTTTGTTACAGGGGTTTTAAGTAGGGTAATAAAATCTAGTGATGTGGTCATTGTCGTATACTAAAAGCCTAGAGTACGACAACTTCTGCCAGAAATAAAATTGGAAGCATTATCAATGATTATGTTTTGTAAGATAAGATGGGTTTAATTATGTTTTATAAGCACAGATGAGGAAAAAGTGTACCTGTTAACTACCATTTCATTCCATTTATTCACTGCACTTCCTCCAGTGTACTGTATATGTTTCAGAGGAAGCTCTCCGAAGACAATATTTTGAAATTAATTACTATTATGGCTTAGGCTTTTTAAGAAATAGCACTTCAGAGAATCCTTGGACTTTCCAAGGGCACTGCACTGTGAGGTCTTACGATGCAAGGAGGTTTGCAGGACACTAAGAATGCAGATTGTGCTTTTCCCTGTTTGCAGACCCTTTAGAAAGATCAGTGAAACTGTTGCTTAGCATCTCATTGTTGGTCTGTCCAGCTTGTGTCCCACGGGAGTAAATCCTGTTCTTCCTTGTCAGCAAAGAACTATTTTGTTGAATTTGATTTTTCTGAGTTGTTTATGCACTTCTTGGTCTACCTATTTTCCTTCTCCCTCCCCCCTACACCCCCTCAAAATGCTAGATCATTAACTGTTGTTCAGTGAATACCTTTATTACCTGTTTTATGTTGTACATTGTAAAGCTTACAACAAAAGCCCTAAAATTCTCAGAAAATATAAACATTTTTAGCAGGGATGAAAGTCTACTAGGAATAACAGTAAGTTAAAGCCTTGATTTTTCTTCTTATAGTTTCATAAGTGGGTTGAATTTTAAATTCTATCTTCAGAAAATATTCCCAGTGTATTAGTTTATACAGTACTCTTCAGATGAACACGGCCTTTGCCAGAAGTTCAGCTTCTGCTGGCTAAGCAATAATGGTGGCAAAGTAGCAGCAACCCAGAAGAGAACTCTTCTCACCTTACTTCAGATGGCTGCATCAGACATGAACTGTAAATGACATGTAATGGAAAGAAATAAACACCTCTCATTTTCAGCGGAATTCCAGATTGCTCCAGTTGATCTCTGTTGAGCTGGTCAGCATTATGAGGGGATGCCTTCTTCTCTTCTGTGACTGGAAAAAATGCCTACGATGAATTCTTTAAAGGTGGATGTATATGGCATAAGTATGGGGACAGATAAATTCCCATTCAGGACTTCACAACACTTCGTTAATGCTAAATTATATTTTGCAAAAATTGAGGCAAATAGACATACATAACCTCTATTTTTCTGTAATTTAGGAGACATTTTTCTTCTTACTAAAAATTCTATTTAAAGATGAGTGCTTCTGAAAACCAGTTTTCAGCTTGTTTATGGGAGGTTTGATTGAGTTGAGCAGATTCTGCATTTAATGACAGAATAACGTAAAGTTGTAATATTTTAATTCCAACCTAAGCCTACTTTGTAAATACTTTAAATATGATTGGAATGCAAAAGGAAGTTATTATTAAATGAAATGGAAGTGTTTTAGTGACACAGAAGCACTAGATAGTAAGTGACAGAGTATGGATAGGGAACTAAATCAAGATGCAGACTGTTTTCCAGAATATGTAAAAGATGAAAAGTTCCTGATTTTTAAGAATGTATCTATCAAGTTAAATGCAGTATGAATGTAAACAAATTAGCAAAGTTTATATTAGTTGCATCTTCTGAAAACTTCTGGCCCCGTGTCAAATATATGTGGAGAAAATGACATGTTTAGTTTTGACTTTGAAAATTTTAATTTTTATTTTAAGTCACTTTTCTTTTTCCATACTTTTTTGAGATAAAGAATTGGGTTTTATATTGAATATTTTGAGTTAGAATGTTTGAATCAAATACAACAAATTAAATTCTGTGATACCATCTCATATGACAGAGGGTAGTAATCATACTCTTCAAACAGGGACTGTGAACCAAAACATGTTTTAAAAAAGCTCTTAAGCTTATTTGCAAAGCCATTCATGTAGATACCAGAGCGATCATGTTTTTAAAGTAAGTTTATTTTAGTAGACATGTCCAACAATTTCAAACTTCAACAAGTTGTTGAGTTTAATTTTGTGTTCCAAGTTGACAAATTCCAAGAACTGCAATTTTCAAAATGTCTTCTGGCTAAGTATGAAGTTTTGGTAAAGCCTCATATATTAATGGTTAAGAGATCTTTATAGAATATTTCTGATCTATTAAGAATTGTCAGAATCCCTTCTGCAGGGAAAAAAGCTGCATAGCTTCTCCCAGGTCTTTCTGGCTGTCCAGGATAAACAAGGTATGAGCTGAAACTCATGGAAGTTATCAGAAAGATTGCCTTGTACCTCAGGACCTTGGATTTGGCTTGCTGTCTCTTGACTCATCAGAACTATGTGCATGCTTTAATTGAGGTTTATTCAATGGCAAGAGGCCTTTTCTGTGCAATGAAGAAGAGAAAGTAGCAGCATTAAATCTTCAGCATGGCCTGCTTTGCTGTCCAAATCACGCTGTGCTTTTCATCTTTCAGGAGCTGTTTCCAAGCCAAGCAAAATGGTTGTAGTGCTGATGGAGGCATTGGTTTTCTTGTCAGACTGAAATGTGTCAGCTTTGGAAAAAGGAATAGATGAATGTGGAGTCTTACTTACTTCTCTGCTTCATTTGGACATTCCTTGGTCTTCTGGTTGACATGCGACAAGCTTCTGGTTTGGGAAGTAGCTTGGGTATTTAGGTATCTTCGTACCTTAGGTACCTGGTATCTAGGTATCCAAATCAATCCTGACATTAATGGTTCCTGTTTTATTTTGTCTCTTTTATATCACAGAATAATACAACAGCACGGGTTGGAAGGGACCTCAAAAGACCATTTGGTCCAACATTTTTAGCAGAATCACAGATGGCTCCATGTGATCTCTGTAGACCTGTAATACTGATCCTTATCAAAAACACTCCTGTTGACCAATTTTTAACTAGCACTAGTTGAAAAGATACTGCTCTCTGGGGCAGCACCAAGGATCCTTTCACAGTCATGGAATCCCAGAATGGTGATTTTCCACACAAAGCTGACCCAGCACGAGTTGGTAGTGTCGTACAAGACTGTGTGTCAGCACGTGGCCATGCCGCCATCAGTCTGAAGCCTTCGTTGGGTCAGTTTTGTGCCCCAGCTGATAAGCTTTCGTTCTCCATTGCTGGCCCCCCCCGGGCAGATTATTGCAGTTGCAGCGCTCTGGTGGTAAAACCACTCTGCTTCTGGCACTGCACCTTGTGTGGCTCATGAGGCACCTGGCTTGCACTGGTCATTGCACCTTCCTTGACAGTGGTACCTTCAGCTCATGTCTGCCTTCAGTTCCCTAAGAGATGTGCCAGTTTGAGGTGAGCTCAAGCATCTGTCTCTCTCTCCGTCCATCTATTTACGTGTTGATCTTACTGCTGATGGATGTATCATCTTCTAAGCTACTATTACTTTCATTAACAATTATGTACTTTAAACTGGCAATTTTACATAAATTATGTATAAATCACATACATAAATTTATTATGTAAATTATGACATTGCAGGTCTTTGAAAGACCTATATCTAGGATCCAGTTAACATAGGAAACAGTTATAATGTAGCCCAGAGAAGTTTCCAGTAGAAGTAAAAGGCCAGAGAAAAACTAACAAATCTGAAATCCCTTACAATGTATATATGTTTGAAAATAGATATAAAACCAGTTTGTGGCTAGCTATTCCTTTACAACAAATGAATGTTAAAATAGGAAATAATACACTAGTCTCAAATAGAAAGCTGTCCAAGAGGAAGCTGATTATTAAGCTTATGTTTATCATAAAATGCAGGATTATGATACAGCAAGGCAAAGTCTAAAGGGTAAACAATGGTATCTCTAAGAGTGTGGTTTCTTGTGATTAGTGTAACATTCTGGTGGCTGTAATATGCTCCGTACATTGTTTTGGGGAATAGTTGCATAGAATATGTAAAGTGCAAAACAATATTGTATGGAAGTAGCTTTCAGAGATTATTCAGATCCTCTTTCTTACATGTTATGTATTTTTGTGTGCTTTTTTTCATTGCATAACATTAAATGTATGTCAATATTCCTCTAAATGAATTGCAAAATAATAACCAAAAGATTTTTTTTTGTAATGACTAATCTGTGAATAAGAAAGATGGATTTATTGAATTGAGTTGCAAATTGAACAGTTATCTTAGATTATGAAAAATACTACGTTTTATTGGTTTTGTTTACTTAGAAATCATTGTGAAACACTTATGCCTGCTAAGCAGAACATTCCATAAATCCTTAATACAAACAAAAATATTCAGCACAAAACTCTTTGGGAACTTAAATTAAAAGACTGGTGCTCTCTGATGGAGAAAATATTTATAGGATATTAAATACGTGTTTACTTGTAATCCTATTTCTTGATTATGTCATTATTGAACAGGATACAAATAAAATTTTCTTCATGCAATCTGGGCTAGTGAATGAAAAATGTGCCTGCTTAGGGATCATTCTTACCCCTTCTCCCAGCATCAGTCAGAGGGTAAACTTTTTTTTATGGAATCAGATGTGCTTCCTAATAATCATTTGCACATAGCTATGCACTTCTTCACTTGATTTGTGTGAAGGTTCTAGCATGGATCTTGTTCATGTATGGCCTGACGATAAATTGTGTTAAGGATTGAAAGGGGCATCTGATCTCATTGATAAAAGCTTGTTGGTTTTATTAACAGCTGAATACTTCCACTGCTTTGGATGAACGCTGCCTTAATTCTCAGGCCATTTTACTGAAATGAATAGGCTTTCCTCCTGAAAGAAGATGACAAATATGGTAGAAAGCAAATGTTAATTTTGCCTGATAAGATGAAAATATCGTTTATTTTGTACTTATTACTCTAATTCTCCAAATGTTTTGGGAAATAGCAATAAAGCATACATCCTTTAACAGATTTTACTGGATGCGTATATATACTTTGAATGTATATTTGCGCAATTAGCTGCTGGCAGTGGGCAGTAAAATTGCTGTTACATACTCTCCTTTCCATATGGGTATGAATTTCAGAATTAAATTTAGCTTATTGCAGAGGAAATGTGCTGATCCACTGGCAGAAGAGTGTCATCTTTACCAATGACTGTCGGCTCCTCAGCAGAGCAGGGGCAGTGGTAGTGCTGGCCCTGTGCTCAACAGATGCTGATGTGGTGGCCAGCAGCAACGCCTGAGAAGCACAGAAACACTGGCAGGAGAAGAGCAAAGGCCTGGCAACACTGAATCAGTACTTATTCCCAGAGAGAAAGATAAGAGATTTTAGCATGGCTTTTTTCATTATTATTGTTGTTATTTCTCTTCTGAGATCACACATGAGAAGAAGAGTTAAAACATACTCAACCCTGAAGCAAAAGGAAAAGATAGTCTACTTAGTTGGCACCAATCTGCAAAGGGACTAGAAAATGTATTTTAAGGACAGAGAGCAGAACCTGCTGGCATGTATGCATCGAGCCTCTGGTCTAATGCAGGTCTCTAGTTCAGTCGCACATGTGAACACCCATTAACTTATCTTAATATTGATTTAGCCTATACTGTGTAAGTCTTGGCCTTCAAAAGCTTTTTATACTTTTTTTTCTGAACCTACTCCACTCCCTTTTGTCAAAAAAACATGCCAGTCAAAACCACACCTAATTTATGCAAGTAACTCCTGAAAAACTCTCCTCCATTAGGAATTCTCAAGACACTAACCTCAGCCGCTGCTCCAGAGCATGAAACTGCAGTGCTCTAAATCCCCCACCATCTTTCTCTCAGAGGAATAGGAAAATGTATGAGTTTTATTTGATACTGGTCTAATATTTAAGATACTTTTGTGGAAATTCCATTTTGAACAGAAACTTAGTACAGTAATAAACAAATGAAAGAAAGCACATCAGAAGTGACATGCAGCTCCAATGAAGTGGATAATAGTTTATCCCCATCCACACAGGAATAATAGTTTATTAGACTTATAATAAACTTCATAGTGATGTTACTTTTAAAATCATGAGCTGAACATTTGTGAGGACAGTACTTACAATATTTGTCAACAGAAATCCTGGTTTGATGCATTCAGACAGGCATGACGCAGAATGGCTCACAGGATTAGAAATAGGATAAAGAACAGTAAGATTTGCAGATTTAGGAATGTTGTGTTATCAGTACCTCTTACTGGTATCATATAATTTGGGTTTTTGGCTAATTTGCCATAGAAGCTATTGTTTGTAAGCAAATACTTATGTCGCAACTCATAAGTTTCTCAGGAAGCTGAGATCATTAAATCACAGAAATCTAAAGCTCAAACTGTCTTGAGGAAATCATCTAATTCATCACCTCTACTGAAAGCAAGATCAAGTACATCCATATGTGACTGATGCTGGTGTATATTCTGTTCTTAAAGTGAGAAAGCTTTTCTTGAAATCAAACATAAATCTTCTTTGCTGCAAATTAAGATAATCTCTTGTTATCTGCCATGGTCACAAGGAACAATTGATCATTGTGTTTTCTACTCCAGCTTCTGCCTACTCTACTCAAAACACCTGTCCCCTTGTTCCTTTCTGTTGCCACTTCCTCTTGACTGTACCTTGTGAGCTCTGTTTGGCTTTCCTTCATTAAAATTTCATGTTTTGGCCTTTCAGTGTCTTCTTGTTTTCATTGGGGCTCTTCAATTTGTTTGGACTAACTTACCCCAAGACTGACAGGTCTCTGGAAAAGGTCCACTAGTGGTAAGTAGAAGAAAGTAAATATTTCCAGTGTCTCATATGGAATAGTTGTTAGTTAACAAAGCCAAGGTAAAACTGCTTTTGTTCTGCAGCGGTGGCATGTACAGCTAGTGATGAATCGTACATTTAGGGAGCCATTTTAAATGCCCAGACCCCTCCTATCATTCTGCTGAGTGTCCAGGCTGTTGTCATTTGATCATTTGGTATTGTACGTGACACCCTGCCCCTACCCTCCCTTTTCTTTAGTATCTCCCTTGGGGCTCTGGCAGTAGACCTGTTTGGCTCACCAGGTTCACGTGGCATTCTGCAGTTTTGTAGAACCTTCCCCAGAGTCATGTGAGCCCTGTAAGCGAAGTCTCCTCTGCACCAATGAAGCTGGGTTCAGGGCAGGCTTGGGTAGTTATTGTTGCCCATTGTCCACAGCTCAATAGAGAAACACCAGCAACACTTCATGTGTTATTTTTCAGTGTGTTTTGTGGCATCTGAGGCTACTCTCACTTGTACCATGTAGACATTAGATCTGTTTGAGATGTCCTGTGCTTTCTGCCTGGCTACCAAATACTAGATCTTGTGGCCAAGCAGGCTAGGCTGCTCCTAGTAGGTCTGTGTTGTATCTGTGAGCCTTGTCTTGTGTCTGGAGACTTAAGATGTGTTGGGATACCTGACTCTATTTAAAAACAAATAATATTTATCATGAACGGACTTTTGTTTTCTCACAGTGTCAAAATGTACATATGTGTAATTTGAGAGATTTGACATGTTTTCTTATTTTTCTAAAAAGTGGAAAAAGAAGCCTTTGCTCCAGATTTCTTTTCTTACACCTTATGTTAAGATAAACTGGTAAAGATTTTCCAAAGACATTATTCCATTAATTTCTTAGAGTAACATTATTTAAAAATAAAAATTATTTGGCCTAGATATTAGAAATACACCATGTATTTTATCTCCTTATTTGTATAGGGAAATCATCGTATACAAAACATGTAAGTAGCTTAACTGAATTATTGTTAGACTGCAATGTCTTATGTACAGAGTTGTCACACAGAGGTAAAGATTTAAATAATTAATACGATATAAATTTCTATTTTTCTGACTTTAATTATTCTTTACCTTTACAAAGGATTAAGTGCTTTCAGAAGAGATCCTTTCAAACTATGTATAATCCCTGTGTTGTAAAGACAGTCAGCAAAGTTGATAAAGATAATTTTAGAAGTGAAGCTGGGCCGCTCAGTTTTTGCTGTGAAAGAGATGTAACTTCAATAAATGAGAAAATTTATATGTGGCTTCTGGGAAGAACCTTTTAATTTAGTTGAGGCAGTTGTTGCTGATCTTACAGTTTAATTTCTTAATATAAATTGAAACATTTCCAGTAATTACATGTATGTTGATATTAAACCTTTCACTGAAGATAATAATCATATTGATATAAATACATTGCACAAGGATAGTAGTACTTGAAGTAGCTTATTTTATGTTAATCCAAAATGAATAGCTAGAAAGAAGTTGAAAACCATTCATTTTTCAATGTTATTTGAAATAATAGGGATGGTTTGAACCTTTTTTATCAGTATGGCTCCAGAATACATGCATTAATTTTAATTCCCTTTGAAGATGATTGCCACAGGAAATTAGCCTTTATTATTGAATTGGCCTTATGCAGCTGAATAAAGCTTGAAAAAACAAAGATCAAAAAAGAAAAAAAGTACTTTTCCTACTACACTTTCTTTTTCTTTTCCGTTTTTTGCAGTGGAAATCATTGGTTCACTTCTGGTGAAATTGCTTCCTTCTGACTGAGCAGTGTTGTTAAAGTATGTTTGGGATTAAATGAGCTAGCTGTAGATTGGGTAGATACTGCTGAGACTTAGAAGTTGGATTCTTTTAAATATTTGAATGAGCTCTTATTATTGAACCTGAGAAAGCTTTGTCAAACATGAGGAGTTACCATCCATATAAAGAAATTTTTACCTTCCCAAATTACTTTTGCTTTCAAGAGTTAGAGCTCCATGTAAACTAAGAAAAAAAACCAGCAGATATCTGAAGGTAAATTCATACCATGCTTATTGGTATGTTTTAAGGTATGGCTGAATTTTATTTGTAGTGTCTTTATTGTTTCTCCTGAGAAATTAATGTTTATAGACATTTTAGAGCACCTGTACAACAAAACCCAACCGAAACATACAGACTGTTGTCATTTAGCAAATTCTGAGGATGTTTCTACAATGTGCTGGGGAAGCATTCATGGAAAAAAAAGAGAGAGACCAAATGTAGTTCAAAGGACGTTTTCTGGCTGCCTTGGCAGGCTCCAGTACTGATTTGTATTTTGTGAGCTGTAGTGGGAAAGTGTGACTTATGACTGATGAAGTGGATTAATGTTACTGTATTCAGAGGTTTCAAAAAATCATTTTGTCTGTGGAGACACTGGATTGCACAATCTGGCAGTTGCTGGTGGTAGGGTAGAGAGCCCTCTGGGAGGCACCATATCCAGACAGAGAGTTTAATAGCACAGGCTGTCTTCAAGTTGCTGGGTCCAGTCTCACCCCCCATCGTTTGTTTTGACTTCCATTATTTACTCATTTCCAGTGGTTGGAAAAATCCTTGCAAAATATTGAAAGTTGTACATGGGTGAGGAAAAAAATAACTTCATATGATGCTTCCTAAGAAAAACCTCATTTATATCATGGCATTATAGACCTTTACTTTGGTTCTAGTGCAGCAGTAAATATTCAGTTTTACAAAGAAAAAAACCCCATGTTTTTATTGAGAAGGAAATAAAGTATCCTTTTATTTTAGATGTATGCATCTTAGATATGGGTGCCTCAGTTTTGCATCCTTCATGTGGGATTATGCCATAGAGGTTATGTTTTAACAAAGATGTTTCAATAGTAAGGTTTTCATTCTTTCTTACTTACTTTGCTCTTGGTTTAGGTAGAAAGCTATGTTTCTCTTTGACATAGCAGGAATATTTTAATTATGGATCCTAAACATATTAGCCCCTGGCAGGTATTGCAATTGCCTGGAGGAAGTTTTCAAAGTGTTATAAAGTGCAGTGTTGTGAGGAGATGGTTTGCAGCATCCCAGTTTCCCTTTTAAGCTTGACTCAGAAATGTAAAACGTTCAGTGTTTGTGCACAAGAATACATACTAGCTTACCTGTTAAGCAACTGATGGTAGCCAAGTGGAGGAAAGGTAGCTGGCAGAATGGGGGGCATGGCCACACTTTGGAGGGGTTTCACTAGACTGGGTTGCTCAGGTGTCCCTGCCCATGGCAGGGGGCTGGAACTAGATGGTCTTTGAGGTGCCTTCCAACACAAACCATTCTGTGTTCTGTGATTCTGGGATGCAGCTGTAGTTTGCCACTACTTGTAGGACATTGCAGAAAAAACAGACTTTGAGCAGTGTGTAATGGAAGGACAAAAAGCAGCTGTCACAAACTGCAATGCAAACGATTTCATCCAAGTATGAGGAATAACAATAATTTAGAGCAGAAGTAGTTTACAGTAAGAAAAAGAAATTAACAGAGAGGTGGTGAAATCAACTTCAGTCTGTTCCCTGGAGAATTTCAAGTCGGCTGACTTGAAGCACTGAGCAATCTCATCCAGTTTTTCCATTAAGTGCTGTTTTGAGCAGAAGCTTGGGACTAATCCCCTCCAGAGGTCCCTCCCAGCCTCCATCTCTCTGTGGTTCTTTGAAGGCAGCTAGCATGAAGCCTGTAGAAAAAAAATTAGTTGGAAATATGAAGGGGGTTTGCTCTCACTTTCTTTAACCTGCTTAGGGAGGACATAACATGATTTATTACATCAAGAAACAGAAAGTGCAGATCATAATAAAACCAATAAATTATAAGAGAACAAACTAGTAGGGTTGATGAGTCAGATCTCATTGCAAATAAATCTAAGAGAAAAACATTTACAAGCACTGGCAGTTCTCCCTAGAAATTATATTTAAGGGAGAAGAACAAACCATCTCAATACTTGTGAAACCTAGGAAGTTGCTCCTGTAAGTAAGCCTTGACTGCAGTGGTCTAAGGCCCAGGAAAAAAAAAGAAGCCCTCAGAAAGTGGAAACTAGCTTAAATTACCAAATTAGTGTAGATGAAATAGCACTAATAGGAAGGGTGACAAAACTGAAAAGGCCAAGGCTCAGAATTATGCATGACATAAGAAAAAGGACATAAAAGGAAACAAAGTAATTTTATAAACACATTTATAATCAGAGTAAGGTAAATATAGAGGTTGATATGCTAGCAAACAGGGAAGGAAATAAATTGAAAAATGGTATTAAACCTGAATAAATGTTTAATATCTTTCTCACTTTCCCTTATTTGGAGCTACTCTGCATTAATGCAACTACTAAGCCTATGAGAGGGCTAAGATGTGAGATTGGAATGATAAAAGAGCTTCCTGAGGAATACATAGAACAGTTACATTTTTAAAAGTAATCCAGGTTTAATGAAGTTTATTGTACAATATTTAAGTAACTAGGTGAACCCTTCTCAAGATCCATTAGCAGTTCTCTGTTGCGAAGAATGGAGGAAGTTTCAGAAAATTCCAGAAGAGCTGACTCAGTGTCTGGCTTTATAGAGGAGAGGAAGGAAGAACTGTGGAATTACAGACCCATCAGCACAATTTAAATGTCGTAAAAAAACCCCCAAACAACTGGAACAAATAAATCGAATGAACTGTAAGCACCTGCAGAATAGTGGGGAGATGAGTTATAACCAAAACGAATTTATCAAGGAGAAATTGTGTAGTACCAGTCCCACACCTTTTTGTGACAGAATAACAGTTCTTGAGAAGGTGATGAACCAGGAGATGTCATCTGTCTTGACAAGTAAATCTTCTGACATTATTTCATATGACATTTTCATAAGAAAGCATAAAAAAAATACTTTCTATTATGTGATCATATAATTAGTAAGGAAGCTGTGCAGAGTGTATTGTTCCCTGTCAAGCTGACGTGTGTCCTGTAGGAATACACCCGCATTCTTGTACTATTGCACTTTTTTAGTAATGGTATGGACAGTGAAATAAAGACTAGTCTAAAGAAATTTCTGCCAAAATCAGTGGGAGAGAAGGACAAGCTGAATCAGCAACCTGGATGAGAATTCAAAAATTTGTAAGTTTAAAAAAACACCAAACCACTAAACGCCACAATTCTGTAGTGACAAGGGCAAGTTTTTATTTTAAGTGAAAAAGAATCCTGATAGGAATACAAATACACACATGTTTAGAATTGAACTTTAGATGATCTGGATTTATGTCTTACAGTCATTAATGTTATCTCCATGATTCTAATGATAACTCTTCATTCCATTTTTTTAAGAGAAGTCTCAAGTAATGTAAATGAATACTTTTACAGTACATTGTTCATTATGAAAGTAAATAGGGGAAAATTACATATAGATCTTCCAATGTCCTTAACTTTGATCTTATTACAAGTTGTTACTATAAGAGAGGTAGAGCTTGAGCTTTTGAATTTTATGAAAACATGCTTTGCCTTTTTCCAAAACTTAGAATCCAGCGCATTTTCATTCCACCTTCATAACATCTTGATTTCTAGATAATTACAATCTTTCCCTTGCTCCTCTGGAACAATTATGCCTGGTTCATAGCCTGTGAATTCAGACTGCAGCATCATAATATTTTTGATAACTAACAAAAAAAAAGTTCAACTTTAATAATGTTTTCAGTCAAGAGTTTTCTAAAATATATTCCTGAGGAATGTTAAGGGGTCAGCATTAGTGTCAAATATTAATAGATATCCTAGAAATTCTCCCTGGTGGATGCAAAGCCAAATTTTTGTGTATGGATTTTCACCATTAGTAAAAGACTGTAATAATCTTCTGCATCATTACAGTCTTTTACTGTTTGAATCAGTACTAATGCTGTTAAAATTACGTTTCTATGGGTGTGGTTATTGTAGACTCTATTGTTTACATTTTTCCACTTTTACACATACAATATCATTGCACTTTTTTTCTCATTTTCAAACTGTAGCCACCTTGAACAAAGTGTATTTCCAAGAGGTGTCTCATATACAGTACAAAAGGGAAAGTAAAAATTGCATATTAAGCTCATCCAGACTGAAAAAGGTGCATCAGATGAGGTGATGAAATTTGTTGGTGCTCTTAAATTTTCTTGAGGCTTAGGTAACCTTACTATAATACGAGTAAACTAATAAAGTTGTCAACCTAAGAATTCTGCAATCTCTGTTCAAAAATAAATGATAAGTTTAGAAAAGAGGCATTATCTCTGGTTCATATTTGTGAGTTAAATACCACCATATTCTTTAGAGCAGACAAAGCATTCAGTTCTAATTGCTCCATGTTTGAAGCTAGGGGAGGGGAAAAAAGGTGAATCAAGGCACTTCCCTCTTACTTTCCTATTCCAGAATGTATGTACATGCAGACAGTTGAACATTTTAAAAAATCTTTGAGCACGATATGCCGAGAACCAGGAAGGGAAACAAAAAGCTCACTGCTACAGTCAAGAAGAATTTTGTCAGATTAGTGACATTCAGGTTAGGCTCTGGGGACTGGATTTATATCACCTAATTTTAGACATCAAGGTATCACACTTCATTTAAGTCAGGCTGGCCACTGTCTCTAAAAAAATCTTCCAAAGGTGCAGTGTAGAGACCAGGCAACCTGTCACAAATACATAAAAATAATAGTGTTGCTCTACAATAACAACTTAATCATTGAAAATTCCTTTGGAATCCATCTTAATAAAATTAATCAGTTGGGATTAATATGGATTAAGTACTTAAAGGATTTCAGTGTTAATTGACCATTATATTGAAATGTTCCTACATGAATTTTGAGCTTGGGAGCATCACAGTTAGGATGACTTGGTTGTAAGTTAGCTCTAGAGCTACAGAGGTATGAGCTCGTGATTTAGATCTGGGGATGTTTCTGCATCCTTACTGCACAAACTGAAATCCGCATGTAACGTCCTTTGTGGTTTGCTTTTGAACTTAATTGAAGTTGCTGGATCAATTAATGTAGATCTGTTTAAGTCAGTGAGTGCCTGTGCATAAAGAAATGGTAAGTTTTACCCGAAGGAGTGAGGCATTTACAGTTAAATTGCCCACATTTTGCAGAAGTTACCAACCACAGGCTTTTGAATGTTGCTTTGTTTTGAGTAACTTTGTCTTGAAACTAAGCTACATAGGGTCAATATGGATATTTGAACTGTGAAAATTGTCTTTTTGATTCAGGATCAGCTTCTTTCATACTGAGTACCTGTCAATGGGCAGTAGATTCAGATCATCTGAAATCAAAAGGAACAGTGGTGGTAGTAGCTGCAAGTGGTTATCTTTAGGGTTGCAGATTGGTTTTCTCTCTACCTCCTTCTTTTTATTATCTCATTCTCACATCCTACTGAAAATACCATCTTTTGGATTGTGCAAATGTAGGTCTTTGTGTATATGTGTTTTCAATTTCTGTTTTGGAAAATCTTCAGTGAAGTTTGAAGTCTTCCTGTGAAGTGGCACTTTTTACTCTAAGGTCATCATTCATCTTCTGTCTTTTATGGTTTCTAGAGACTTGGGAAAAGTATGCTTTTGTCTGAATTCTATCCATTTTATAGACTATCAAAAGTTAGGTCTACTCTATGCAACAGAATACAGAACAAAGGTTACTAACCTTAGTCTGACTTGCATCTACCACATGTCACAGTGCAGTATTCTACAGAGGCACCAGCTGGTGTCCCAAAATGCATATTAACTGAAACAGCTAAAATAGCCACCATTTCTAACAGAGGTATTGAAAGAGAAATGTGTTTTTCAGAACTGAGGTTGAAAAGTGGGGGAAAAATATGAAAACAGTCAGCCCCAAAATTCTTGCCTGGCAAGTCATCAAGAGGATTTCTGGAAGGTACTAGAGACACAAAAAGAAGAGGTTATCGGTCATTCTGCCCAGAAAAGAGAAAGATTATCAGTTTTCTCTCTCCAGTATCTGAAAGGAAGTCTACAGTTTGTGTGTGAGCAAGAATATTATATGGTGCTCTGTGTCTCGGGGATGAAGTAATGGAATCTGGCTTTTGCAAGTGAAGAAGTTTGAAAGGAGACTAAACCTATAAAGCATTAGTGTTGCTTTGTTTTAAAATCTTTTGCTTTTAATTGTGCAATTGTCAATCTTATGTGATTGGCAGCTGAGAAGAAGCCTGAGCAAAATTCAGCACTTGCAAAGTTGTAATTAAAAACAAAATCAGAAGCTGAAGATTTTGCTTTTTAAAGTTTTTCTCCATTGTCAAAGTCCATGGGCAAAGCAGACTGAGCTCCCATTTCATCCACAGATAAAACAATAAATACAAGTCTAGTCCAGGATGACTAACTTGAGTTTAGAAATTTTAGACAGTTAATTCAGGTCAGATCTGGTATAGCGTGAAATATTATTTAGGAAAGCAGAGAGCACTATTTATAGTTTCCCAGATTCCCTACTTTACTCATTTTGCCTAACTCCTTATCTACTGTAACATGGAGCAATAAACGTTTCAGGGTAGACTTTATGAAGAAATGAAGCGGTAAATTGCATTATGTTTTGTATTATCTCTGTCTGCCACTAAACAATGCAGCATCAAATTGAGCTCATATGTACAACAGCTTTTACTAGAAAAAAACATCAATTCTGATAAACTCATTCTGTAAATGGCAGGTTTCCTACCTCATGTAATCTCAAGTTGTTTTTCGCTGAACTTTGTGAGTGTGTTGCACAGGACTGTGAGCACAGGTTCATTAGTTTTTGAGGTCTGTGAAGACATTTCATTTAGTGTGTCAAACCAGTCAGTCACGTCCAGTTCCTGGGAGCTGCTTGAGATGAGGAGGGAGGATGCTGTGGGCCAGGTGAATTGTGCTGTCTTGTATTATGGGGCCACCCTGCTCTCGTGTGCTGTGGGCAACATAGATACATATTTATATTTATATTTATA
>WEKY01057059.1:15622-52766 GCA_013390045.1 Picathartes gymnocephalus | reverse complement strand
ACATCTGCCAGCTCCCTCAGCACACGTGCGTGCATCCCATCAGGCCTGTAGATTTATGGGTGTTTAATCTGCCTAGCTGATCTCTAACCCAATCCTCTACAAATAAATCTTCCATTGTCCAATCTTTTTCTCTTACTGATGAGGTGTGGGATTCCTGAGAGCTGTTTTCAGCAGTAGAGACGGAGGCAGAGAAGGCATTCAATAATTCTACCTTCTCTGTGTCTTTCATCACTGGGACACCCATATGATCCCGCAGCAGCCAGACATCTACCCTATTCTTCCTGTTGCTGCTGATGAACTTGTAGAAGCCTTTTTTGTTGTCTTTGATATCCCTAGCCAGACTGAACTCCAAGTGGGCTTTGGCCTTCTTTCTCACATCCCTGCATATTCTGACAATGTTCCTATAGTCCTCCCATGTGGCCTGTCCCTTTTTTCATATCCCATAAATTTCTTTTTTCTGTTTGAGTTTTACTAGAATCTCATCCTTTCAGGTTTCCAGTCCTCTTTGCCTGATTTCTGGATCATAGGGATGCACTGGTCTTCAGGTCAGAGGAAGTGATGCTTGCATACTGACCAGCTCTTTGGACACCCTCCTTGAGGATCTGGAGCCCTAATCCATCAGATTCCTCCAACAGGTCCTTGAAGAGATCAAAGTTAGCCCTTTGCACGTTTAGGGTTCCCGCTTGCTGTTTTGCTTCCCCAGTGCAGGATTCTGAGTTTCTAATGGTCACTGCAGCCAATACTGTCCCCAGCCTTCACGCCTTCAACCACTGCCTCTTGGTTTGTTAGTACAAGGTCCAGAACACACCTTTCCTCATTGGCTCCTTCACCACTGCATCAAAATCATCTTCACTGATCTGCAGGAACTTCCTGAACTGTGTGTGCCAAGCTGTGTTGTCACTCTTAACACCTATCAGGTTGAAGTCTCCCAGAAGAACCAGGGCCTGTGACTGTGAGGCTATTTCAGTTGCCCACGCAAAGCCTCATCAACTTCCTCCTCTTCATCAGGAGGCCTCTGGTAAATACCCACAACAGAGTCACCCATATTAGCCTGACCCTTAATTCTCATCCATAAACTCCCAACTTGTTCATCTGTCTCTGAGTAGAGCTTGATAATTCCAATTGCTCTCTCACCTAAAGAGCAACTCCACCACCTTGCTTCTCTGACCTGTCCTCTTTAAAAAATACATAGCCATCCATGAAAATATCCCAGGTGTGTCGCCATAATTCCAACGAGAACATGACTCTGCAACCTCATATAGATTTCTAATTTGCTAGATTATCCACTTTATACCACTTGCTGCGTGCATTCGTATACAGGCACCTCACAGACGATCAAGCAACCAGACTGCCTGAAGGGGTGTGAGAGTCATAAACACCATAGTCATAAAACTCCTTCATGTGTTTTGCCCTTTGATCCTGTCCTGGAGTAATCTGTGTTATTGTATTCCGTATCTATCTGCCCCCAAAAATCATTACTGTCCCTTCAAGACCCTGCAGCTGCGGACCTTATGTGTGTATGGTGGGCAGAGGGGTATCTGCAGGCATTTTTAAAATCAACCTGCCCAGGCAGTTTCCTGCCTTTTGCTGTGTGGTGTTTGCTTTGCTGGCTGCTTCATCTTTGCTTTGGCAGAGGTTTTTTTCCCTTCCCTTTTTGGGTTCTCTTTTCATTTTTTACCGCCCTTGTCTCGGAGAGAGTCCAGTTGGTGGTTTTGGGCTCTCTTGGGGTGAAGTTCACAGGTGCCTTCCTGTTGTCAAAGAGAGAGGCAGGCCCCGCCCCAGTCCCAGCTGCTCCCGGAGAGAAGACTAGGGGAGTAGAGCCTCTCCCTTTTGTAGCAGCCTTGGGTTTGCCATTCCAGAAACTGCATTTTGCAGTTAGAAACTGTTTCAAAGTGAACTTTGCAATGTCTCCTGGCAGCAAAAAAGCCAGTGAGTTCCTGGGGTCGGGCACCCGGTGCCAGTGCTGATGGACTAGTCCTCCCCCACCACCCCACCTCATGGCCATAGTGCAGAGCACGGCAGCAGCACCGGCAGAGTCCATGGACAGCAGGAGGAAGTGGCAGCAGCAGCACAGACCCCACATGAACCAGCAAGTTTCCATCTGCCTCTAGAACTGCTCTGCAGACTCCTGCCTTCCTGGTGGGGTTGTCACCATCTTGCCTCCTCGTTCCTGGGAATGTGTGGTCACCTGGGAGGCACCTTCCTGGAAGGGCAAGGTGTGATGCCACCTGCCCTTTGTCCTTCAGCCATGCAGCCACCTCTGGTGGGCACCACTTCAGGAATGGGAATTTCTGGCATTTCAGGTCTCTCTTTGTTCCCACGGGGCTGTGAGATTTAGCAGTTTGGTATCTAGCAGCAATTTACGTTTTTCCCCCACCTGTTGGCATTCTGTTTGTTAATAAACTGTTATTTTTTCACTTACATCTATTTGTGTCTTGTTCCTTATTGATGGAAAGCGATTGGTTGGAATCAAGGAGGAGGTTACTCATTTCAGAGCGTCCACCTCTTTAAATTGTCTCAAAACAAGACAGATCTTCAGTCTGAACCGCAGTCAAGAAACATTTGTCTCTGCACTGGTTGGTATGACCTACTCCCCTGGGGGCAGCAATGGCACAGTTGTTGCCATTTGCACGCCACCCTCGAGTCCTTCAGTCTAAAGCCCATCTCACCAAACTGGCCAGCCTGCTGCCAAAGACTCTCCTACCCTTTTTAGCCAGGAGGATTCCCTTCTCGCCTAACAGGCTACTATCATAAAAACACAACCCACTGTTATTAAAAGCCAAAACCTTCTCGAAGGCACCAGCCACAAACCCAGACGCTGATCTGCACTGTGTGTCTGCTTCTGGCTGTCCCGATTTCTCTTACTGGTAGTGATGCCTTAAGTTTTTTAAAGTTTTTTCCTGTTCTGCTTTAGCTGCACATTAAGTGTTACTAAGCTCTCTTTACAGGGTAGTTAGACACAACAACTCTCTCCAGCTCAAAATTCAAGGACAATCCTTCCAAACCTCAGGCCCAAAAGCATAAACAACATAAAGAAGAGGGCAAGCAAGCAGGATGGAACTTCATGGTCCAAAGCTATTAACTGGACAGTTAACCTCAATATGCAAATGGACCCTAACTTTTAACAGTGTGAAACCTCGTGATCAGGGTGTCCTGCGTCCATCTTGAGGCCTATCCTGGCAGGGTTGCAGCCAGGCTCTTGTGTTGTCAGGGTGTGGCCTTTGAAGGCCTGTCAATAAATACCTACTTTATTCCTCTAATTTCGTCTAGCCTCTGTTCCAGGTCAAGCTGATAAGGCATCAGTAGGATACATGAGGAGGTCACTTGGGCAGTGATGTTCTTCACGTGCCTCACCAAGGCTTTTATAGTCTTCCTTGATCCTGCCCATTTTTCGGCTCTCAGTGTCATTTGTACCCACATGAAAAAGTGTCGTTCAGGCACAAGTCAGAGTAGGCAGATAGGATGTTCTCTCCCATGCTGCTCCTAAAGAACAAGCTCTCTTAATCACATTGATCGAAGTTAATATGAATTTTGTCCTCTTGACTTTCTGTTGGATGTTAAATGACTACTTGTATCAAAACATTACTAGTAACATTTTGCTCTATAAATACTACTGCATACCAGACATCGCATTATGGTTCTGAAATGAAAAATCATTTGTAACCTTAGATCAGTGCATTAAAAGCACTCCAATCAAGTGTGATAAAACACCTTAGGACTAAATGCCTTTTACTCTACTGCTTTAACATCCCCTCCAATGAATTAAGACGAATGTACTCACCATGGATATTGTTTCCCAAACTGCAGCTGTAGAGCGTGAAGAATCTTATCCTGTGTATCAGCATCACGAACATGAAGAACGTTTTCACCTACATGACAAAAATTAATGTAATAGGACAGACCAGAACCCCAAATTGCATTAGAGTATGAGCTGCTTTAGAAATGAAAAAAAAAATTTTATTTCCTCTGTGAGGGAAAGATGCCCACCAGCTTGACATCACTCTTCATCAATTATGTGCCTCCTCTTGCTCCCACTAAAGAAACGGTGACACCTCTGATACACTGTCCTGCATTACCCAGAGAGTAAAGCAAACAGGTACCTGTTTCTCTTCCTGTCTGACGTGTCCCCAAGTTGATGACAGGTGTACCAAATGCTCCCACCTCTCTGACACCACAACTGCTGTTACCAATCATACAACCAGCATGAGCAACTAGCTGAATGAACTGGTCAAATGGCACATGCTTTACTGCCCGAAAATTGGGGTGATGTTCAATGCCCTTCTTCCTCATCACACGAACCATCTCTTTGCTTCCTACAGAAAAACAGAGCAGAATAAATGATTTAAGTTCTTTTAAAATCAAAGTCCAGACAGGCAAAGGATCTAGTGGCCAGCCATTCGGAGTTGTCAGCTCTGAACAGGTTTTGTTCTGTTTTTACCCTTACAGTGTAAATCACATAGCTAGCACATATGCCAAAGTTTCATCCAAGAATTCACCACAAAAGTATCTTTGTAGATTTTAGTTAATTTAAGAGACACTAATATTGCTCCTACATGTCACGTGGTTTCTCCTTGTTTTCCTTCCCACACTGAAAAGCTGACATGTCCTCCAGCAAGGTGAACATGGAACTGCAGCAGATGCACCCATGAGGCTGACACCATCCAGCTATTTCCATCTGGCTGGAGGACCTGGGATAAAAGCACTCTTTTGAAGACAATCTGCTATGTGTCACTCTGTCATGAAGGTATTCTACTCACCTGCATCCACATTAGGGAATAGAACAAGTGTTCTCTTGTTGAAGGAGATGAGTGCATCTAATGTCAGCTCAAACATCTTTATGGAATGTTTAATATCTGTGGTTACAGGATGTTGCAGAGCAACTATATAATCTCTGGTTTTGACATCTTCACCTGTCCAAATGGAGGGCAAGAAAATTTTTTTTATTGGCGTAGAATAGCAAGAGGAAGGAAGGACATAATTTTGGAACTACAGATGTGAAAGCCTGAAAAGTCAAGGCAGTGAATGTGATATATCTGACACATAGGGATCAATGCTAGAATAAAAATCAAGGGACTTACAGGGTAAGCTAGCTTGTTATTTGCCTCTCTAATCACATCTCATAACTTTAGAGACCACTACCTAAATGTCAACAAACTGTTAACTTGCAAGCCTAATTCTAAAGCTTTCCAAGATTATACCAGGATCAAAAGACTGTTCTCACACCACTATAAATCTGGAATAACTCCTGAAGCTGCTCAGATTTTCTGTCATTGTCCATTCTCAAGCAAAGACTTCATTTCCACTGCTTTAAAATAGTCAGTCATACTTAGTACATTTGATAAACATTTATCTGCGAAACATACTGATTGAAAAAGATTCCAGCTTCCAACGACACATGGCAGCCACACAGGAGACTGCTTTGTCAGAGATAAAAAGCAAACATAAAACCCCACTGTTTACAGGAATTATCTGTAAGTCAATGAGTACAAAACACCAAAAGCCTTTGGCGTAGGTTGTCCTGTTGCAGTGCATTCCTCAAAAAAAGGTTCATAATACAAAGTCTGTTTGATTTTTTTTATATTAGGCCTGAACAGCTTTGATTCTGTTTAACTAAAACTCTATTACACCAAAGTAACTGCTCATGTAAGACTGTTCTGCTTTTAAATTGTTCAGCTCAGAGAAATTACCCATTTAAGAAGTTCTTTGATTTGGTAGAAGGTCCGGAAGTGTTCAGTAAAATAGATTTGTAGCTTTTCAGCTGTACGTGGTAGAATACAGAATGAAAGCAAGTGTAGAAATAAATATCAGGTACTATTAAAAAATATATTACTTTTTGACTAATAACCTCCCTACTGAGTTCATCTAGTGTTGAAAGGCATGTGAGAAAAACACAAAAAGTGGCCTGCTTACCTAGCCACACGCTAATAATACTCATGTAGTCCTTGTTTTTGGCAGAGAGAAGCTTGTCATACGAGGGACAGCCAGCTAAAAGGATGCGATCATGGTCTTCACACATGGCTATCAAGTGCTGCTCTGCACTCCTCGTGCAGCACACGTGGTAATGGGCCAGCTTGGTTATGGCATGTCTGATGGAATCATCGATGGTCCCACTGACCTCCCCACCTTCAATGTGAAGAATGCGAATGTTCATCAGGGCTGCAGACGTGGCCAGGGCCAAAGCATCAAATCTATCCCCGTGAACTATCATTATGTCAGGTTTCAGGCGGTTGAGGACGTCGGGTAACTTGACCAATGCAAGGCCCACCGACTCCACCATAGCTGCCTCATCCTCCCCTCTCACGATGGTGTGTAATCTTGTATGAATATCAAAGTCATCTTGTTCAATCATGCGATAGGTATTACTGAAGGTCAGAGAAAAAGGGTTATCAGAATAAATACAACCTGATTTTACAGCAATATTGCTTCACAGAATAAACATGAATTACAACAGCTGTACTGGGGTTTGAAAAAAGACCTGCTTTCCACACCTTCTCCATTTAAAAATTTTAACAGAATATTCTCATCCATGTGAAGATCCTCCCTAATATTCCAAACATCCAGTTTCTCTAGACATTTTTAAGGAGTAACTGTGCTGAACATATTCTGGAAATCCTCAGAAATCAAAATCTTTGTTCATGTGTCCACAGAGCCATTCACAGAATAGACGTGGCATGATTTCCTGTCAGAAAGGGTATGTTTATTGACTTTTCTGTGGACAACTGTATAAATACAACAGATGTGATGCAAAGCTGAGGTCTGTATGGTTGAAGAAAACATCCTGCAGCCAGCACATATTAGTCAGATTCTGTACTTTTTTAAAGGCAAATCCTTTTTATTTTGCTGAGTAAAGTGGCTCACATTTATATAGCATAAACTTCATTACATTTCCAACTCCATTGACAAATATTCCCTCAAAGACCTACCATTTTTCCCAATTATGTATTTATCTCAGAGAACATTTTTCTCTTTGCTTCTATATTCTTTGCCTTTTGAAAGGTGAAAATCTAGGGGACAAACAAGACTGTGCATTTCTGGTGGTTTTGTTTCTTTTACGATCCTCCACGCATTTCAGTAACAGACACTTCACAGGATCACTGTCATTTGACTTCTGCTACAGTTGATTACCCCACTCACATCACTAGAACATGCATGTTCTGTGAACCCACTCACTTTCTAGGATGACTCAGATTAAGGGGTGCAGGCTAGGCCCTGAAAAAACTCCAAGGAGTACCTGGGTTTTAGAATACTTACCACAAAGCAACTAACAGCAGAAACATTTGCCAGATCAAAATCTCTACTGTTTGCTGCGTATGTTACAAATCATTCACAATATAGAGACAAGTGTTAAACACCTTGGAACTGGAGGAGTAGTATTTTGTATTACTTTGCACAAGTCTTGCAGACAGCAAAGGGTTATGTCATATACAGGAGTCAGGGCCGAGCTTGTTCTTTATAGCAAATGAAATGGGATTACTTTATTTCTCCAATCAGACAGGGTGCAATTCAACATACTAACCTGTCAAGAAGTTCAACTGGTTTTTTTCTTGCCTGGTTTTGTTTTGAATCAGGTTAGTTTTGTGATGTTGAATTCACCTTGCCATGTTACTGGATGGAAACAACATCCAGTACAAAGCAAGGAACAGAGCGCTATAATGTGAGGAAAGAGAACAGTCACCAGTAGAACATCCTGTCCTAGCAGTTTGAAATAATATAACTTTCTTCCACCCTAGCTTATAAAATGCCAAAATTTCTCATTGGAAAGTCCAAAAAGTGTCTTTAATTGAAAATATGCTTATACATTCCTAAAAGTTCAACAACGCTGATATACTGCAGACCTAAGCTAAAGTCTGATTTTGTTTTCCAAAATATGTGTTTTCGTATCTATTTCACGTACTGGGTCCAATGTGGTAAAGGCAGCCTGAGGAAAATCAACAACCATCCCAGAAAGGCTATCTATATGTTGTTCCTTCTACCTTTTCCCCAGCAACCAGGAGAATATCCACCTGGCATGTGGGAAGTCCTTCCAAGGGAAGGGGTTTGGACCAGGACATCTCATCCTCCTGGGCAGGCAATTTGACTGCTTACTTATGGAGAGTTATGGAGGGGGATTCTATTCTCTCCTGCCTAACCATATATCTATCATGTTGTTATTCATTTTATCAGAAACACACAACCACACTTTCATGCCTCCACAATCCTGGAAGTAAGAACTAACAGTGTTCTCCTGGGATATGCAATATGTAAGTACTTTCTCCAGTAACTGTATAACAGAAGAGCTGCAATTTAAAATGACTGAGGAGGATCTTTTCTCTGTGAAAATTAAAAAACTGCAGCATGTTTCCATTTGACAAGCATCACGTTCTCAGGGAAAAATGAAGGACATGACTTTCTCACTTAATATAGTCTGTGATCCTGTTTAGAGCCTCAATTACAGCATTTGCACAAAACTTTCTAGAATCCCAAGACTGGCTGAAAAAAATCCAAGAAATATGTAATCTCATAAGGAGCTGCAAAATAAAATTGTGGAAAAAAAACCCGTAAAACTTTGTTGTGTACACTCATAATGCCAGGACATTTTTTTACCTAACGCTCATAGTATCATTGCTAACACCTCAGAAACACACTGGCAGATAAAAATTCACCTTACCCATAATCATCAATCAGGTGGGAACCAAGCACTACGACATCAAGCTCAAAAAACTGTGGTTCTGCCTTTATACCAAACATAATGGGAGCTAATTTTGAATAATCAGCACGGTTGCAAGTAGCAACACAAACACGAAGTTTGTGGTTGTTTCCATTCTTCTCCATGACTTCCCTTTGTTTCTGTTTTGAAAGATTCTTGAAGTACACTTCCTGACATAATAGAGAAAAAAAAAAGTGTCATTTACTTACAGCAAATGGTATATACTTAATGAACAGTATACACAACTGCAGCCCAAACTGTGGACACACAGTAACTACTTCACTGATAATAGACACCTAGTACCTAACAGAACGAGTAAGTTCTGTTTCCAAAATTTAGATGAGAAATATACTTTTTTTTCTAGTTAAAACTCAATTTCAATACCTCTATTTCTATAAATAGCATATAAAAATTCCGTATAAACAATAATTAATTATTATGAAGTTCAACTGTAATTAAACAGTAAAATGACTTTTCCCTGTTCAGATGAAAAGGTCTGTATAAGTAGAAAAATTATTCTGCCCTAGTAAATGAAAAAAAGAAAATCTCATATTCCAAAATGACAGAATGGAACAAATTGCTCAGATGCATCCACTGACAGACTCTGTAAACAAAAAAATTTAGTTTTTGACTAAGTCAGTTTCTGTATCTCCATTAAACACATTTTGGTGAAGTAAAGCAAGTTAAACATTTACTTCTGAAGTCTTACATACCCTTCTGTAGGCTAAAGTACATTAAGAAAATCAATAATACAGTAGTAGGTTTATATAAACCTATTAAAAAAGGATACAGCAATAATAACCCTAAAATAACCCAAATTTCCTCTCCTCCCAAACAGAAATTACTAAGGTGTTAGCAAGAGTTTAAGTAAGTACCGTCTTTATGATATATGTCAGATTTTTGCTCCACTGTGCAGACTGAACCTTTTCTGGATTAATGCAAAAGGCTTGCTTATCTCTGACTCAAAGCAGTATCAATCACTCTACTGATTTTGGCAGCTGCATACATATTCTATATTGTATAAACCAAGAAGCCAAAGTAAAAAACTGAAAAATAAGGAAGTCACAAAGCAAACTTATCCCAAGTCTGTTAACTACCAGTTACCTGTCTGAGCTAGGAACACCATGACCCCTCTGACAGTTTCTTTTCACTTATGCAAAGTAGGCTTTTAAGAAGCAAAATAGTTTTCTGTGCTCCTTTTTCTTCAAACATTGTCTAAAATTTAAAAAAACCCTTCAATCCAGACACAGAACACACCATCTCCTAAAACAGTAAATCTGTAAGTTGTGAAAAAATAAAATCTCATGTTTCACCATAATTACAGATCCAATAGAACTGAATCACTAGACCACACATCTTTCCAGCCATGCAGATCACATTTAATTCCAGTTGGTATTTTATTGGGTAAATGATCTCTTTAAACAATTTTAGAAGAAGACACGGAGACACTCCCAATCTGTCTGAATTGACTAGAATCAAAAGCAATTCTTGGTATTTGTCCATTTCAACTTCTGTTAACATTACATATCAGTAAGCCCAAAGCAGAATTATTTCCAGTACTGCCTTAAAACTCTGTAGCACCATAGTTTCAAAAAGTTGCCAAGTGGGCCACGCACTGTCCTTGCTGCAGACAGGTTTTCTATTGCTGTCAATCTGAAACACCTGCTCATCCGAAGAACCAAAATATTTACCCTAGCAAAAGGTAGGTAACAATGTAATATAAGTGTCAACTGCATGTGGAAATTTGCCACTAATTAATGTCATTTATTGTTTTCTATGATAACTTGGATGTTTCCTAAAGAAACATGTGATGTATTGCTACATCACAGTTTAATAACAGACACCATTCTATCTTGACTCTGAGATTTTCTGAGCCTAAAAGCAAAATTAATTCTGTATTTTCAGACAGTATTCACTGTCAACAAGTAATGGCCAAGTCCCTTCAGCCATTAACAGCAAATTCCTTCAAGCAGAGCTGTGATACCCTAGCTACAAAATTTTGTTATCACTATGATTTTAGAATTTATTATCAGCATTGGCAGGCAAATTATCTCTTTTCAGAACTGTTCACTAAAATTATTCAAAATAATTAATCACTAACATTTGCTTCTTAGTTTCTAGGTGTCTGATGATAAACTGAGTTTGATTTACATAGAACTCTCCAGCTGGGGGATCCTCCTGTTCCAAAGTTATCCCTTCAGCCTTGCAGGGACTAGCAATATTTAGCAGAAAGGAAAAGAAATAAAACAGTCTTCCATGAAGGAATACTTGAAACAATTAATCTCCATGTGCTTTGATCTACTGCTCTTCTATATCCCATCCTAAAACTTTTGGATTATTACAGATTCAAGGACTTTTTAAGACTGGGAAATTCTGGGCCAGACTTTACAGCAGCCAAGCAACTACTGTTTCTGTTAGCAATCCCCAGAGCATGAGACATCCCTTGATCACTGTTTCACAAACAAATGACACCAGCTGTATATTCTGTATTCTACATTTTCACCTCTGAAATGCTGGGTTATAATATCAAAGAGCCTGGAATATTACCAGTCTCTACACTCTGTGTACGCTCGTGTGTTGAGGGCAATTTCGTCTTCCCACCTGCTTTGCTGTGTGGCATACAGGATATTCTGCCCAGAGCTCTTCCCACACCATGTACTACTATTCCCACCACCCTTCTTCACCCACGGAGCCATCCGTTCTACACTGCCTGTGTGCGCACACACCCCGGGGCCTCTCCGAGAGCCCAGTGCAGGTGACCAAACACCAAACCAAGTTCTTCAGACACCCTCAAACGCCTCTGTGAGGGTGTAAAAGCATCTATCGCCCTGCATATGTGTTAAGGCAAAAAACGCTCCGCACCATTCCCCCCCACGAATGCGGCTGACATCTTCACCAGGCCCCTTCCTGGTGCAAGGGATCACCCTGCGCTTCTCCAGAATATTGATACACCAAGAATCACAAAATATCATTATTCCAGTGCTGAACTGGAAGGGACCCACAAGGATCATCGAGTCCAACCCTCATCCCTGCACAGGCATCCGTGTGCCCGAGAGTACTGTCCAAAGGCTTCCTGAACTCTGCCAGGCTGGAGCTGTGACCACTTCCCTAGCGAGCCCGTTCCAGCCACCCTCTGGCTGAAGAGCCTTGTTCTAATATCCAGCCTAAATCCGGCCTGACACATCAGACCGTTCACTCGTTACACAAGTGCAGGGTATACTCCGGTATTCCCCGCCGTCCGCACCCCCGACACCCCGGGAAGAGCCACGCCTGCGCCCCGCCGCTTTCTCTGTTCTTCCGCACAGTGCCCGTGCGCAGCTTTCCCCTGCGGAGGCTCTGGATCCCCGCATCTCCGGGGCTGTGGATAACCCGCATTTCCCGGGGACGCGGCGCGGCCCGGCCCGCGCTGCCCCGCCCTCAGGCACAGTCGCGCCCCCGCCGCCATTCCGCTCCCGCGGAGCTCCCGCCGCCTCCCCGCACATCTGCGGCGAGCCCGGCCCGGGCCCAAGCTCTGCGCGGCCGCCCCGCAGTCACCTTGCCCTGCGCCACGACCGCGGCAGCGCCGCCGGACCGCCTGCATCAGTCGGCAGCAAGCCCCGCCTCGCAGGAAGTGAGCGTGGCGGAGGGCGCTGCCACGCCCCCTCCCTCGCCGCCGGGCACCGGGGCAGCAGGGCTGAGAAGAGCCCGGCCGGGCAGGCTGCGGGGCGTCTGTAGGCTCGCATGCACGTTTGCCTTCACAGAATCGATTAGGGTGGAAAAGGCCTCTGAGGTCATCGAGTCCAACTTAGGACCCAACACCGCCTTGTCAAGCAAACCATGGCACTGAGTGCCACATCCACTCTTTCCTAAACACATCCAGGGACGGTGACTCCACCACCTCCCTGGGCAGCCCATTCCAACGTCTGATCACCCCTTCTGTGAAGAAATTCTTTCTAAAGAGAAACCATATCGTTGAGGTGGGACGGTATCTTATCGGTTTATATATGGAATGCTCCATATATACACATCTAAGCAATCTAGTTAGAACTGCTGGATGATCTCACGGCTTCAGTGGTGACTGCCACCATGTTAAGAGCTTTTAAAGTGAGGGCTGTCAGAGAACTACGGGCTGTGGGGTTGCTGTAGAAGATGGACAGTTAGGACAAACACATCCTACAGGGGTGTATGGAAGAATAAGGCAGTTGCCGGACCGCGCAGGCTGTGAGAACTGTGCAGCACTCCAGGGCACCTGCCAGGAGCTCATGAAGAGTGCCTGGGTGTGATGCAGAATTCTATACTTTTGGCATTAGTTCAGCCCAAGGTGTCGCCAAATGACAACTTCATTGGCAGCTCAATCAAAAATAGCTGTTAAACCACCTACCAGGTGTTGCTGTCATCTGTGTTCCAGTGGACTGTAATAGAGATGTGGTTTATTTTCTCAAGCTGGAGGTGTTTTGAGGTCAAGTCTCACATTAGTGAAGTGACTGTGACTTGGATCCTAGTTCAATACCTGAGGCACCATATGTAAAAACAGCAACCTGTGCCCACTATATTCTGCTGTGGAAACAACCACCTAGAACATTTCAGTAGCCGGTATCACACAGTCCTAGTAGAAGTGTGATAAATAAGTAGTTATGATACTGTTTAGATTGTTCACGTTTAAGTATGGTTCTCTAATATGTTGCCGTATAGGAGTTATTGTTAAAGACAGATAAGTTCTTTGTAAAAATTCCTAAGAATCTCTGTGGAACTGCCCCCACTGGTCCCCTACTGACACAGCCTCAGGAACCAAAGATGGCGGAACTTTGAACAGTGAGCCTTTCCAGAGCCTTCCACCCGGTAGTTTTGTCAGACATGGACACACCCCTGGACAACCAGAGCCAGTTAGGAACCAGCATTTGGATTTGACCAATCCTGTGAAGGATTCAGAAACCCTCCAATCGGAGCAGGCCCTGAACTGGATAAAAGAGCGCATCGGCGCCTGTTCGGGGTCTTCGGTGGACTCCTTCAGCAAGAAAGAAGACCTTGCTCCGGTGGACCGTGCCTAGCACATCGACCAGCAGATCAGACCTCCTCCTCTTTGGCCTCATCAGCAGGGAGCAGCGGTGGTGTGGATACACCTTCCCATGGGCCCCCTTTCCCAGACTGGTCTTTTAATAAAATCTTTGGCTGAGTCACTGGAGAGCGGGTCTCTTTTTCATAACAAAAGGACAATTCTTCACCCATTTTTATCCCTCTGATCTCACATTTGTGTGGCTGAAGCCTGAGTCTAGTGTGATAGGGTCATAACTCTGAACAAACCTGTAAAACATTCAGCTATTTGGTACCTGACCATTGCCACAGTTTTTCAGTCCAGATTGTATCTTTGTTCATCCACCTGAGGGGTCTCAAATCCCTTCTACTTTTGCCCTTTAATTCTTAGAAAAATTAGCTGTAAGAGTGACTCCTGTGTCTAGCATACCTAGAAGAAATTAGGTGCAAGGAATGAGATAGCTGCATTTCTGGCTGTTGCCAGGGAGAAAAAGGGTGACTTTCCTAGCTGTTACAAATATTTGTTTAAAAAGACTGAGGAACAAATACTGAAATCTTCAGCTAAAAAAAAAAAACCAAAAAAACTTCAATAGCAATTATTAAAGTAAAAATCCTTTAAGACTTGCCCTTGGAATTTAAAGTGACGTTTTGACTGTTTCCCAAGAGAGTTAGAAACGATCTTATCCTATGGTGATGTTCAGAAAGTTCTCAGACAGCTGTGGTTTAATGAATCATAGCTCCTCAAAGACTCAGTGTTTTGAAAATATTGCAGCACACCCACTTCTGAAATTACCAGGGATCTTTGCTTGCAATACTGACCAGATGTAGTAATAGCAAATGGAAGGCACCTTATGTTCAATTCATGTCCAATTTACATTATTTTCATTGTTCTCATCATCACTAGATTTCCTTTATGCACATTGCTTAAAAACCCATGTACATTTTGGAAGTGTCATATTAAATAAATTTGAATTGTCTCTGGTAAGTGCTTTCAGGTTATGATAAGCTTACCAGCATATCTATAGTTGGTTTCACTGAAACAAAATGCTGAAGAAGGGCCTCAATCATACTTGAGCATGAGTCTGAAGTGTGAACATATGGACAGACTCTGGTTTATATTAGTACTAACACAGCTAGAAGCAACTACATTGAGAGTTAATTACTCTTACAACAGATCAGTGCATCTTTCCACGTGATTTTTCTGGAAATGTTCTAATGATGTTTCAGCATGTTGCAGTAAAAGGTGCAGAAGAAACAAGAAAGTTTATGCTCCTTTTGGTTATTTCTCCCTCACAGACCTCACATATTACATAAACAAGATGAAATTTTTCTTGTTACTGAGTGAGCCCTGCCTGAAGGCTTTCCAGCAGTGAGACAAATGCTATGCAGAGAGACGAGATGGGAGAAGAAGCTTCAATCCATAATCTGCCTGTTCCGGTCAGTTTTATACTTTGCTGCTCAGAATCTCCAATGACACTTAGAAGAGGGCCTCCTGTCCTTGACAAGGCCTGTGGCTGTAAAGCAGTTAATCAGAGGAGCAGGGTCTCAGTATCCAGATAATTCATTGGCCCTTTCCTCATCAAAAAGCTTTGCAGGAATGATAAAGGCTCTGCAGAGACTAAATGGACATTAATGTCAAACTGTTGGGAAATGTTGGAGATGAGGAGCTTACTTCTTTCTGGAGAGGTCATGTTGCTTAAGATCTGAACAGAAGAACCAAGATCAATGGGTTTGGTTTGCAGCTGGTTTGGATTCGCTGGAAACCCATCCTAAAAGAGGTGAGTCTTTTATTACTTCTCCCTAATTTTTCATTTATGTCCATTTTATTTATGGCAGACACCTGCTGAGTGTCAGAAGGTGAAAATTTCCATTAAGATTTTCAAAGGCAGCTGTACATGTCAATTCTGTACTGTCCTGCCTAAAACACCTGAACGCCACTTGAATTTTAAAGATAAGAACTTTCAGAAAAGCAGGTCCTTCTGACACAGTCAAATGAATAACCTCTGAAGATTCTGGCACAGTAGTGTTCAGCTACTGTGAATGCGCTCCATTATTAATATCCCTTGTAGGAAGGGACCAAGTACCATGTACTACATGATATAAGGAGAATATAAACAGTTACACACAGCAGGGAAAGCCTAACAAGTTTTACCTTCCTGTGTTTTCCTGTTTGTTCTTCCCAGTTAAAACTACCAGGTGAGCTGTGCAGTTAACAGCTACTGTCAGCAACCACATCACAGTTTATATCTGATGTCCCCTGAGAAGGGGAAGAGATCAGGGATAAGACAATGCCATAGATGCTATGAAGAGAGAAAATTGGGGATTTATTCTCTTCTCATCACAACACAGATCTCTTACATCTTTGCTCAATGTTTTATGCTAACACAAAATGCTACATGTAGCTAAGATTTTAAGACACAGAATTCCCAGCTAAGGGACAAGAAATCAGTAACTATATGAAAATTTGTTCTTTGTCTCTGAGAAGATACTGTCCAAAGAAATCAATGAAGCTAGTGGAGGGAACTATCTTACGAGTATCTGATGAGAGACCTTATCACTCTCTACATCTACCTGAAGGGAGATTGTAGCAAGGTGGGGATCAGTTTCTTCTGCCAAGTAACAAATGATAGAACAAGAGGAAATGGCCTCAAGGTGTGCCAGTGAGGGTGTTGCCGTAGGTTTTTGCTGTTTTAATTGATGAGTTGGTTGGTTACAGTTTTCCCCCCATGTTCTGTAATGTTTGGTTCCTTCTAAAGATTGACAAGTTGCTCCTCCCCTATTTGCTGTTTCCCTTCCCTCTCTCTCCCATGTTGATCTCCCTAAACTCCACCTTATGTTCGAGAGAGTTCATAGAAACTATGTATCCCATTGGCCCAAGTTATTGTATTTCCCTCCCACTAAGTTACCCATTGGTTACTGCACATGTCCCTCTCCCGGATACCCCACCTACAATCTTCTGTTATTGGTTAATCCCGTGCTCCTCCCCTGGTTTCTTACCTTTTAAAAACCCATGCTCTGTTGATTTCATTGTCTTTTGGGATCTGTCCCACCAGCAATAAACACATTGCTTGGTATACCAGATTCCAGAGGGCCTCCTCGTTTTTCTTTTATCTGCTTTGCGCGCCTTCGAGCTGCCCTTACGTGTCACACGAACCAACAGCTGCTGCCCTTTGGGAACTCTTCGAAGAGCTTCGAGACAGAATTTTGGCAACGTACCACTGGCAGATCGTAGGTGAGTTCTTCATACCCTGAGGAAGAACCCGCCAGTGGAACCGTCGCATGGGAGCCTCTTGGTTGATGGATGGCACCGAGAATGCAAAGCGCCAGGCATCAGCATGAGGGTTTATTCTTGGATATTCAGAAATATTTATTCACTGAAAGAGTCATCAAGCATTGTAAGCAGCTGCCCAAGGAAGTGCTGGAATCACCATCCCTAGAATTATTTAAAAGGCACATAGATGTGGCACTTAGGGACATGATTTAATGTTGGACTTGGCAGTGCTGTATTAATGGTTGGACTTGATGACCATAAGGTTCTTTTCCAATGTAAATAATTCCATGTGTCAGTGTTAAAATTAGGTGCTTCAAAAACCCAGGTAACAAGCAGAGTTGTGATTCTCATTGACATATAGGAATTAGATAAAAAATATCCCATATTTTTTTTCAGAATTGCTAATGTTCTATAATAGATTAACAGTCTCTATTGGAAAGATGGCATATTCTGGTGTCTGGTGTGTTACAAAATAATGGCATTTGCACATATCCTATAAAATGTGAGTAAAGTTTACTGTAACTAGCTAGAGTTCTAGAATGTGATAGATGCACGGCGTAAAAAGCAAAATCTGTTCTAGAAAATTCCTTGATCAGGAGTGTGTGTGTGGGGTAATATAATATCCATCTGAAACCCACGCAAAGCACTGGAAAGAGTACTGGAAACCTCAATAGTGGTTTGTTTTTTTTTCAGTTCATTCAATGTCTTGAGCCTTTATCTTAATTTCAGCTAAAAAAACCCACAAAGCCACAAAAGTTTTCTTTCCCACTCCCTCTATCTAAAAATAGTGGAACTGACCCACTTTTTGCTGTCATCGTGTGACTAAGTCTGCTTGTGTGATCAGTTTAACTCTTCAAAAGGGTCTGTTTTCTTCACTTGTAACAAATGCTGTTAGGGTTATGGCTTGTCTGTTTCTTCAGAAGCTCCACTCCTTGTTCAGCCCTGCTGGAATGATTGCTGCTGATGATTTGCTGACACTTACCAGACTTCCTCTGGGAAATCTGACACAGTTCAACATATCCAAGCTGGCTTCAAACCAGTTGGTCTTGAACAACGATGGCAGCCTAGGCTGGGGTGATTCTTGTGATGTAATTCTTCTTCCTAGTGTGCTGTGCATCTACACCCCTTGATCAGTAGACAATGTGGTTTACTTAAAACAACTTGGGGCACATTCAAAATGGAATGAGTAGAGTTGCTGTACACACTCAGAGTATTTGGACATGAGCCAGCACGGAATCAGCTTGATTGGAAGCTGTCATCACTAGCTAAGACAGTGGGTAGCTTTGCCAAATACTTATTCCCAATTTCCACCCCAGGTACAAGTGGGAGAATTATTTGTTATGAATTGAGGAAACCATGCAGAAGAAACAGCCAAGTTTGCAACAGCCGAAGATACAAATGTCTCTCATTTGTGAAAGCCCAGAAAGAAAGTTCTTTTAAGATTTCCCAGTTCTGATGTTAAGACCGCCTAATTGTTTCACTTCAAATTGACATGAAGTGCTGAAAAGAAAGTTAAAAGTCTAGCAGGAAGGAGGAATCAAAGTCTGGCCACTTCTCACTATTAATAAATACCTCCCATGTTGCAAACAGGCCTAGAGGTTCCTCTTTGCTCTTCTTGTCCAACTGGTTTGTTGTTGTTTTTTTTTTTTTTTCCCCCCATCTCTCCTAATCCTTTTGAGGCTCTTTGGCATCCTACTTGAATGCAACTGTGTTTTTCATCTGACAATCAGATGACAAATATTTGAAATATTGTGTCTTCTCTGGTAATTCCTAATTTCTCATTTTAAGGAGTACTAATTCTACTACATAATACAACAAAAAAAATCTATTGAGAAGTGACCCAATATCAGGACTAAAGAATTATAATAGTAAACATGTATTTCCACCCTATACGCCATATTAGAATAATTTCTTTCACGTGTCATTTTTAGATTTTGGTTATTAACTGCATTAAGACAAAAAATGTGATGAAAGAAGAAAATGAGATTGTAAATTTACAGTTACAGTACAAAGCATATAGTCAGTTTACACTTACCAAGACAGATGAGGAAATTTTGTGAGACAGAAAATATAAAATGGACAAAGAAGTGTAGCAGTAGCTACCTTTCACTAAGTCTAAATTCTCCTGTCTTGGAAGTTTTTAACACACTAGGTGGGCTATTCAAATGTCTCCTTTAATCATGTGACTATCAGAAGAATTTTAAATCCTAACCTATTACATGGGTACTATAATTCCCTGAAACAATTTCAGATTTTCCATCTGAAGAAGCTTGTAGAGATGCAACAAAAGGCTTAAGTGCCAGTCGAAAGCACAGTGGTATCAGGCATTCCACAAAAGTACATCTGTGTTTTTAATTCTGGGTCAAGAATAAATCTCCTCATTTTTTAGAGTATCTTTAGCCCTTATTTTCATTATCAGAAATGTCCAGAAAAAGTTTGGTTTTTCCAAACAATAAATAAAAGTCACAGAAAAGTAAAAACAAGCACACAATTTTAAAAAGAGGTTCTGTCTCTAAAACCTTCAACTAACAAACCTTCTGTAAATGTGCTTTGCTTGGAGACTAAATCAAGATCTTGATGATGAAGAGCAAATCTTTGGAATTCAGGATGACATTTAGGAAAAAAACCCCAAAAAACCCACATGCTAAATAGCCATTTACTTCTTTCCTTCCGGCTATTTGATACTAAGCTGGAAAAAAAGTCACATGAAGAGCATCTGAGTCAGCTGTTATTCTAGAACAGTCTAATTTTCTCAGCTGGATTTGCCATCCATGTTCTTTTATTAAAGCTTTGATTTAGTACCAGATGTTTTAATGAAAAATAGTTCAGAATTACAGAGACATATAAGTAACTGCTAAAATATTCCCTGATTTTTGCAGGAAGCGGAACTCTTCAACAGACGTTCTAACAAACACCCATGTCCATGGGCTGTCCTGAGTCCCTCCAGGAAAGACCATACACTATTAAAGAATAGCAGCCTATTTTCCCAAGGCCTTCAGTGTGCCAGGGTGTAGGAGGTTACTCAGAATCATGTGGACAACAGACCACCTTCTGACTGGCCTGGCTGCTGAGGCAGTACCTATATGAAACACAGCCTGAATGTCCCTGACAATGAGACTCCAGATTGTGAGAGGCTCTCCCTCTTACTTTTCCTGTGCTGTTTGAAACACTCTTCTGTGTTTCTGAAAGGCACTTATGAAACACTGGCATTGTATGGCATGCTCTCATGCCTGTATTTTCTCATACAAAGATCCAATGATCCAGCTCAGTCTTTTGATTAGAATTAAAAAGTGATTACAAATGTGATTACAAAGAAAAAGCATACAATTTGAACAGGATTTTGAAAAGGACATTCCTGTATTTTCAAAGCTAAGTATTTTGTGGAGAAATCACTATGATTGGCTTTGACCACATGAAATCATGCTTATTACAGAAAATATTATGGGTGTCCTTGACTCTGCCCTAATGTCAATTTTACATGGCCCATAAAAATCTGTCTTCCCTAGGCAGCACAGTGTTGATGGGAATCATGTCCCCCAGTGTGGGCCACCACTCTTCTTACCAGTTAAAATTCTCCAGGCTGCAGGTAAACTTGTTAAGTGTGATATGCTTAAGCAGGAATGCAGCAGAGGTGAGAAATCTTCTGGTAGAAGAGTGCTCCCAAGTCAGATAGTCCACATAGTTCCTGTGTACCAACATTCTCATTTAAAGTCTTGGGGATATGCAAACATTGTGCAATTTCCACGAGCACCCTTGATTTCCTTAACATGAATAAGGAGCTTTGTTAATTTTCACTTTTGTCCCTGACAGGTTTACTCTTCAGTATCTTGACATGGTGGTTTCAGATTTGGACTCAGAGCACCATAGGAAAACACTGCTACAAGAGGGCAAAAAATGTCAATTAATTTCTTACTTAAAAATAGGTACAACAGATATATTTTCAGTGCTTTTTGGAAATCTGTTTCTTTAAAGCCTAAATGTGAGTCCTAGATGGGTGCCTTCAGTAGTGAATATCCAAGGTGATATTTCTCAACACCTCCAGATCTCAGGGAGACCTGGTGCCAAATCTGAAGTCAAAGCTGGCTGGAACACAAGAGGGAAGGGAGGATATGTAAAGAAAAGCTTCAGAGAAAGAACTGACATGGTAGGACATTCAGATTGAAACGGAACAGGCCTTTTGCATGATAGGCACACACTTTTTGTTTTGTATTTTGGCAGACATCACTTCTGATATCTTTTCCACACCCTTCAAGCATGCAAAGAGCTATAGCTCCTGGTAGTTAAAACCAGCTGGCAGTCAGCCACAAAACCTGCTCTACAGGTGGCAAAGTGCCTGGGGCAACAGCATCAGCAGGACTGGCAGTCGTTAGCATCCTGCAGTGGCACTGCTGGCCAAAGGGCAAGGAATCTGGACCCTTCCCACAGGTCTTGTCCCCCTCTCCAGTGCCATCTTCCCAACCTTTCTTCACTTGCTATCCTCCCTTGGCTCTTCTCTGCCTTCCCCTCAATGTTGTGTTGACTTGACGTGTTAGCTGAATGCCTCCTGAGAAAACCTACCTGAAAAATTACCCCACAGAGCTCAAGTCCCCTTGTTATCCCACCTACATTCATGCCTCTTCTCCCAAACCCTGTCCACATCCTGCTTCAAAGTGAATCCTTGAAGCGTGCGTGCCTTTCTTCCTAATGTGCTTGTATAGCACCTGGCATGTTGGTGCCGTTCGTCATTGCCACAGATACATCAACGAAATAAAACTGAAAATTAATCTAGACCCCTGCCGAGACCACCCTCCAGATTGGGTGAACCTAATGTGGGTGAATCTAATTTCTCATCTCTCAAATAATAGAAAGGCAGTCACAGTTACAAGAAACAATGTGCTAGCTTTGAGGTCACCGGCTCCCCACAGCTTGCTATGGACTGGTTAACGAGAAGAGAAAGGGCACAAATGGGCAACAATTCAGCGCAGGTCTCACGAGAACTTGTAAACGCCCAAAACATCAGCCAGCACGGCCCCAAATCCCGTGTGCCCGATGGAGACACGGAGATCCAGAGGCGGGTCCCGCGATGCCCCTGGAGACGGCGCCTGCCGTGACATCCTCGCCGAGCAGGCAGGGCAGCTCCCTCCCGGGTGCATCCCCCCATGCCGGGAGTGGGCTCGGCGCAGGGCTCGGCGGAGCGCTGCCTCCCCGGCCGCCCCGCGGGGGCTCAGCCGCGGCACGGCCCCGCAGCACCCNCGGCGCGTTCGTGCCCATGGCGGCCGCCGCTCCCCGCCGCTTCCCCGGGCCGGCTCTGCCACTGCCAAGCCGACAGGCACCCGGGGCCGGGGCCACGCCGCGGGAGAGGCACCCGGGGCCAGGGCCACACCGGGACCGCCCCGCAAGCGCCGCCCTCCGCCCACCGCGCTCGGCGGTGGAAGGCGCCGGAGGGTCGAGGGGTGACGGGCTGTGTTCGGTGGTCCGGGGTGATCCGGGCGTGCTGGGGCCCAAGGCTTTGGCACTGCGTGCGCTAGGGCCCTCCGGTATCCCTGCAGGGCAGCGTGGGAAGCGGGGTCCTAGTCCGAGTATCCCCGGTATGCCTCCTAGGGCTCCCCTGTGCCTCGGGGAGCCATTCCCCGTCTGGGTACCCTCAGAGCACTCACAGCGGCGAGGAAAAGCAGGCAGCCTTACTGCTGCCAAGCATCTTTGTGGATATTACCTGCTAATATCCGTGACATGTTGTGTGTTTAACATCACCAGATCTGGTCAGAACAACAGGAATCTGCAGCTGTCTCCAGGCAAGGAACCTGTCAAGTGAGTGTTCTGAACACAGGTCTGGAAGACAGCAGCAGCCAGAACTTCACAAGTCTGATTCCAGTTTCTTCTTGTCTCAAGACACTGTTTCAAGGCTGTGACATGCTGTGTCTTTTTTGTAGCTATACCTCTGGCCCCTTGGAAGTCCTGGGGCCTGCATGTGTGTGCCCTGTCCCAAGGGAGCCCTGAAGTCACCCTTCGCATGCAGAGCCCCAAGCTGCTCGACACACCTGTGTGACCACAACTTTCTGTGTCATCTCGGGGTACTTGCAGTTCTTTCGTGAATGTCTTGATTTTTGAGATGTGTGCCTTAATCTTTGCAGACAAATTACTTGTCTCCAGCCATTCTCTCCTTTTCTGCTTGTTTTGCCTGGAAGAGAGATGTTGAAAGTAACACATAAATTTATAGCCCTTCGCTTCAGTAAGCAGGTCAGCACAGAGCACATGTAAATTTTACTGACAGGCTTTTTCTCTGAGACAAGATTTACACCTGTACACAAACAATTCAAGAGTAGTGGCCATGACTACTGGTGTGATATTCTTGTAATTTGAATCAGTGTGCTATACTGGTATCAATTTTGATTCCTCCTTTATAACCATGGCAGTTTATATTTGGCAGTTTATAATTTTTTTGCATTCTGTTACCACAGTGTTTTTCTACCTGCTCATTTTATCCTGTTAAATATCTACAAGGCAAGTTACTAAATAAAACATCAGAGCAAAAGGAAGGACAATAAAGCAGCACCAAAAGACTCCAAAAAGGTGGGCACTTGTGGAATTGCAGAAGAAGAAGGCATTTTCTTAGTTTGCTGTGAACTGTATATTGCATTTTTTCCCCCATTTTACACACATAGCTTGCAGATCTGTGTGATTCTCTTTTCAGTTTATTTTCACTGTAAGTTCTTTGCTGTTCTCTTCTTTCTTTGTCTCAGAAACATATGTACTTTTTTCTGTCTCTAGTCTAATCTGAAACCAAAGTGTTACACTCTGTTTTACTGAAGTCTCATACTGCACATATATATTTTCAGGTCTTACTGCTTCTAAGCATTTAAACATTCAATTAACAGATTTTCTTCTCCCAGGGTTGCATTACACAAGTGTAAATGTGTAGACATAGACATAAATGTATATGTAGGTATATAGGTTTTAAACATGTTTCCCAGTTGTGGGAGAAAACAAGCTGTATTGAAATTTCCCTTTGTGAGATACTTGGTTTCTAAAATTTCTCTGTTGTTGACAAAATGAGGACCTTAGATTTAGAACTTGAGGCTCTATTTTCCTCCTGTGGGACAACACTACTAAAAACAAAAGCCCAAATTCCCTTGGACTTCTCCAAACACCATTCTTTTCTTACTGTACTTTTCCACTTTTGCAAACATTTGTCATCCTGCTTCTCCAAATGTCACTGATCATTTGTTTGGCATGGGACCTTTACTTCCTGCTCTACTGATGATTAACACCCTTACAGATGGGCCTTTGTTTTGGATTGATACTAATGCAAGTTCACTTGTTTAACTCAATTTTTTCCTTTAATACTGTATTCTGTAGCACCACGGAAAATTCACATCTGGCAGGAACTGTGTCTGCTGTGCTACAGGACTGTTGTTTACTCTTCCTGAAACTTAGCAAAAGTGGGAGCCTGAGCATCTTATTGAGTCTGCTCTGAAAACTCACCAACTCCTTCAGACAGATGAGCACACCCTTGTAGGGACAGTCAAGTGTTCTGTCCTGGTACTTTGTGCCATATGAGTTGTACTGGTGTTTTACCCAGTGTGCAGGAAAACAGGCTACAGACTTTGGAGGTGCAGGAAAGTATCCCCAAGGTGTTTGAGGCTCTCAGTATTGTCTGCCTTTGTCCTGGACTCCTGTCCTAGCTGAAAGGTCATTGTTTTTCTCAGGCAGGCTCTACAGACATACCTGTATAGGTGTGGTAATACAAAAGTGTAAGGCTTTATGCAGGAGGGGTGGCAGGGGATGCATGAAGTGAACCTTTAACAAGGTTTTCCCTCACTGTGCCTTGAGTTACAGCAACAGGTCATTTATGTGATATGTCCTTTTCCTGGTTTTAGGTGGGAAAAGTTAATTTTCATCCAAGTAGGTGGTATAGTGTTGTGTTCTGGATTTAGTATGAGAATAATGTTGATAACAGACGTACATTTGCAGTTGTTACTAAGTTTATAGTAGTGTTTATACTAAGTCAGAGAATTTTCAGCTTCTCACACCCTGCCAGCAAGAAGACTGGCAGCACACAAAAAGCTGGGAGAGGACACAGACAGGACTGCTGACCCCCAACTGGCCAAAGAGGTATTCCATACCATATGATGTCATGCTTAGTATGTGAACTGGGAAGGAAAGCTCTCTGGGGCCTGCTGCTTGGGAAGCGGCAGAATCAGTGAGCAGGCAGTGAACTGTTGCTTTGTGGGTGGACTGAGTGAGCAGCCGTGTGGTGCTTCATTGCCAGCTGGGGTTAAACCACGACAGTGCACCACTCCTTCTCTGCACACAAGACAGAGAGGGTTGTGTTCTCTTTGACCTCCAATAGGCTTGTGAGCCACCTGAAGTTGTACAAGCTACTTGGACCTAACTGAGTGCCTGCCTTCTCACACAAAACCAGACCTTCAAGTGCCTTATCTTGTCTTCTGGCCTCTCCTTTAGGGAACAAGTCTTGGTAAAATGCTGTTGCCCAATGTCAACTCAGTCTACTGTCTAAAAATTTATTGCATTTTAAATAACATATTGATCAATTTTTATCAGTTTGGCAGAAGTTTCAATTCCTCCCTGTCTTCCCCTGCTTTGATGAGACCAGTGACATGCAAATAGCAATAACTCCATTGAACAGGGTGGTCTGAGGAAGAGGGAACTGCAAAGGAAACTCAGATTGAGCTGTTTGCATGTCCTGCTTCTGGCCAGCTCAGGCAGCTGACACATTGCTGACAGCAGCCTAGCTGCTTGATAATGAAAGGGGAATAAAAAAGCCTTTGCCTTTGTACACTTGTATGTGATACTAAAATGAGTAGAGTGATACATAAGATATACACTGATGACTTCACACAGCCGTGTCTGTTTTCCACATATCTTCATTGACCTTTCCTATTGAAAGGGAGGTAGCATCACCCTTTTCCTGCTTGTGTTTCCTGGGCTTTCAACATCATCTTACAGGGTCACTTGATCTCCTTTTGGCAATTTATACAGTCTGCAGACTTCTGCCCTGCCCAAGCGATGAGGTATTAGCTGTGGAGGAAGCTGAAGCGTGGACATGGATGATTTGCAGGTTTTTTTCTCCCTTTTATGGGCATTCAGAGCACTGAGGTGGTGTTGTGGGAAGCTGAGAGTAAATGTTAAGTTCTCTGACCCCTTCTAGGGTATACTTCTCTCTGCTTTGGGGCAAGGAGGGGTAGAAGGAACTTTTCAAGTAATCTCTGATTACACAATTAACCTTGCTTTACTAGATTTTCTTGCTCTACCCTCCTTTATTTGCCTTCAGGTCGTTCTGGTAAAAAAGCATGTGAAGAACGTCCACTAAGAAAAGAGCAGACTACTGTTACGTGGGTTCATGCAGGCTCAGTTAAACAAACACTGGAGGAATTCAGTACAACAATTAGCACAGTAAAGTTGCTGAAGGAGAAAGGAAGGTCTGAACTTCCGGAATGAGAGACATAGAGGTGGTTTCTACCAGCCACTGCCACGAGGGAGTGTGGATGACTCAGATGAGCTGGGGCCTTCCCTGGCCCTTTTCACCCACTATGTAAGTTCCTGACCAGACTGTCTGACAGAAGTGGAAACTGGATCCTGGATCCACAACAGCAGAGACTCTGAGTCAAGGGGGAGGTGAGTGGGAAAGCTCTGTGTAGAAAATCCCCAGGTTTGCAGACTTAGTAAGACCCAGTATTTTACACAGATTCAAACAGATGATGATTAAAACACCTTACTGGGATTTAGAAAAAGACCAGTCCATGTGAACGTCCAAGTGTGTTAATGTGGTAAAGGCTCTAGAGTTTCTCTAGCTAGTAGCATACAGTATGGTGAATGGTTAATATATTTAGGTAAACACAACTCATTAAAAATAAAACCAGTATAATAGCATCTTTCTGCTAGCAGGAGCAACATCACGTTACATATTCACAGCCTGTTCCAGCACTCAGTGAATTCAGATCTTACTCCTTAGCCAGTTTTTTGCTAAGTCCTCTGCTGTATCCCAATAATGTGGCTGTATATAACAAGGTCCTCAGAGTAAAGGTTTAGTACACAAGCTATGTGGTGTTAGAGGAAAACATTTACCCCTGCTTTTCTAATTTCAAAAGCTTCAAGCTCTGAAGGATCCTGCAGAGATGGAGTGCAGTGAAGTATTTGTATGGTGATCATCTTCTGACTGTTCAGGCAGAAATGAATTGCAATCCCTGCTACATTCTATTGAAGCAGGAGTCTGGAAGCACTAGGTTTATATAGCTAAATACGTGTGGAAGCAGGCTGAAGGTAGGATTCATTGGAGATGGCATGGAATGTTTACCTAGAAAAAAAAGGAAGGGCCATCTGGTGTCCTGTATTTAAAGAAGGTTACATTTTACTTACAGCTGTGAAGATTTCAGATCCCTTGGTGACTTAGATTGACGCTTGTTTTGGTGCTCTAGAAGGGAAAGGAGAGCAACAAATATTTTGAGGAAGGTGAGTGACTAGCTCCAAGAAAGCCATGTGGATCTTAGAATTTTCTAAGGAGGCCTGTGACCATTCCTTAATTAGATCTCATGACCATCCAAGAGTCATGAGATCTAATTAAGGAAACAGATCCATGTGACTGTTAGGCCAGCTCAGATCTGACTTTTGACAGAAAAGAGCACTTGGTTATTTTGGACAGAACATTCTTGTTGGAGGATGGTCCTAAGACAACCTCTGCCCTTAACCAAATCTTGGGAAAAGACCTTTACCTGCCTTCTACCTCAATACTGTGATGAGGTGTACCAGGGGAACCAGTCAAGATTCAGCACTTTTCAGTAAACCCTGGTTCTTCACAGAGCTGGCTATTTATGAAGGATGTACCATCGTCAGGTGTCTGAGCATGAGAGAGCTCTGGCTGGTGTTCTCAGAGCTGCCTGTCATATCTTCCCTGGCAGAGCTGTGAGAGGCACTGAGTGCTTCTGTTCCCACTCTGACATGAGCTGTGTCATCATATAACCAGGCTTGAAAGTTGCCCTGGTAAGATTTAGCCAGCTCTTCTGGTATAACTCTGACAACTGCTCACTCTCTATCTTTGGTCAGAGCAGGGGAAACATGAGATTTTCTTCCACAGCTTAAATTATCTGAGTAGGAGAGGACAGTTAAGGATCAAAATCTCCAGGTTTTTTGGTTAATAGCAGATAGACAAGAGAAAAAACACACTCCCATCAGAAAACAACAGTGATCCATGTCCACAGATGGATCTCTTCTCTAAAGAATGGTCATTGCAGGTAGCAATAAGCCTTGTCCCAGCCCTATATGGAAAGTGTCACACTGAGTAAACACAGGCATACACAAGAAACAACCCTTTCTATTCTCCTATTCTTGCTGTTTTATTGAGTTATTGATGCCAGTGGATTTGTTCAGTTCCCAGCACTTGGGAACAATCAAAACTATTTCACTTTGGAGCCAAATAACATACCAAGGAGTTCCTAATTTGACACAGGAGACTGAAGATGCCGTTCAGGCTTTGTCAACACTTAGAAGATACCTCTGTGCCTTGCCTGTCTTGGCCTGTATCAGTAAACAATGGCTTCCTCCTGGCTTGCAAGGAGTGGTTTGGCCACAATATGACTGTTTGCTTGTCAAGCACTATAGGAATGAATTCGTTTAAATGTCAGTGAGAGTGGGGGGAAGTCTGAAAGGAGGAGGATTTAGTACTCTTCTTGTTGGAAGAGATTCAGATTAGGGAATACTTAACTGAATTAATACCTAGGGCCATGGGCCCTGATGGTGTGCACTCCCATGAGTGCTGAGGGAGGTGGCAGATAAAATTGTGAGGCCACTCTCAATTATCTTTCACTGATCATAGTGACTGGGAGAGGTTCCTGAAACCTGAAGGAAAAAGAATGTCACTGCTGTCTTTCTTGTCTTCAAGGAGGAGAAGAAAGAGTATCCAGGCAACTATAGGTCCGTCACCTCCATCCTGACTCATTAGAAGGAGGGATGGAGTGCACCCTCAGCAAACCTACTGATGACACCAAGCTGAGTGGTGCTGTTGACATTCCTAAGAGGATGGGATGTCACCCAGAGGAACCTGCACAAGCTCAAGAAGGGGCCCATAGGAATCTCATGAAGTTTAACAAGACCTGGTTCAAGGTGCTGCTCCTGGGTCAAGACAAGCCCCAGTATCAGCACAGGCTGGGGATGAACAGACGGAGAGCAGCCCTGTGAGAAGGGCTTGGGGGTGCTGGTGGCTGAGAGGCCGGACATGACCCAGCCATGGGCACTCCCAGCCCAGAAAGCCAAACGTGTCCTGGGCTGCATCCAAAGCAGCGTGGGCAGCAGGGGAGGGAGGGGATTCTGCCCCTCTGCTCTGCTCTGCTGAGACCCCACCTGGAACCCTGCATCCAGCTCTGGGGTCCCAGCACAGGAAAGACATGGAACTGTTGGAGTGAGTCCAGAGGAGGGACACCAAGATGATCAGTGGGAGAGAGAACCTCTCCTATAAAGAAAGGCGGAGAGAACGGGGATTGTTCAGGAAAAGAGAAGGCTTTGGGATGACCTAATTGTGACCTTACAGTACCTGAAGGGACCCTACAAGAAAGACAGAAAGGGACTTTTTGCAAAGGCATGTAGTGACAGGACAAGAGGGAATGGCTTCAAATTGTAAGAGAGTAGGTTTAGATTACATGTTAGGAGCAAATGCTTTACTGTGAGAGTGGTGAGGCACTCGAACAGGTTGCCCAAAGAAGGTCTTGATGCCCAGACCCTGGTCATTTTCCAGGCCAGGCTGGATGGGGCTCTGAGCAACTTGGTCTAGTGGAAAGTGTCCCCACCCATGGCAAGGAGGTTGGAAATAGATGATACTTAGTGTCCCTTTCAACCCTTTCTGTGGTTCTCTGTCTCCTGACGTGATTATGAAACAACTTCCTGGAAACTATTTATTCCCGGAAGGAAGGTGATTTGGATTAATCAGCATGGATATACAAAGAGGAAGTCCTGCTTAATGAAATCAAAACCCTTCAATGATGAAATTACTCATTTGGTATATGAGGGGATAGCAGTAGATATTGCCTACCTTAACTTCAGTAAGGCTTTGGATACTCCCTTAAAATTCATGAATAAACTGCTGACATATGGGCTTGATGAGCAGACTGTGTGTTGGATTGAAAACTGGTGGAATGGCTGGGCCCAGAGGGTAGTGTACAATGGCATGAAGTTTGAGGCCAGTAAATAGTAGTGCACCCCAGGGGTCAATACTAAGTCCAACACTCTTTAAACACCTTCATTAATTAACTGGATGATGGAACAGTGTGCACCCACAGCAAGTTCACTGATGGCACCAAAATGGGAGAAGTGGCTGATACACCAGAGGGTCATTTGTCACAGTATGCCCTGCCTTGGTACCAGGCTGAGCCTGTCTGTCATTCTCTCCACCAATGAATTCATGCCATGTCATTGATGTTGGCACTGCCCAGACTATAACCTAAGCCAATCAGATAACCAAATGAGAGTGTTTTGAAATGTTCCAGGATAAAAGGAGCCGTCGGAAAAATAAAGTTCAGTTCCTGTTCACCCTCTGCCACGAGGATCAGCTGCCTTTTCTTTGTCTCCTGCGGACCCACGCACCCACCATGCTACAGTCATTCTGCTTTTTAGTGGGACTTTGACATCGTGTGGGTCAGCCAAGGGAAGTGCAAAGTCCTGCACCTGGGGAGGAACAGCCAGATGCAGTGGTATATGTTGGAGGTCAATTAGCCAAAACAGCTTTGTGGGAAAGGACCTAAAGTCCTGGTGGGCAGCAAGTTGAACAAGAATCATTGATGTGCCCTTGTGAACAGTATCCTGAGTAGATGAACGGTATCCTGAGCTACATTAGGAGAAGTGTTACCAGCAGCCAGAGAGAGTGATATTTCTCCTATATTCAGTACTGGGAAAGTCACATCTGGAGTGCTGTTGTGAGCTCTAGATTCCCCGGTACAGCAGAGATGCAGAACTGCTGGGAGAGTCCAGAAAAACTTCAAAGATGATTAAGGGCCTGGAGCATCTTTCATATCAAGAAAGTCTAAGAGAGTTGGTATACTTTCTCAGAGAAAGCTCATGGGGAAATCTCATCAATGTGTACCAAAATCTGAAGGGAAGGCAAAAAGTAGATGGAGCCACACTCTTTTCAGTGATGCCCAGTGACAGACAAGGGGCACAAACTGAAATGCTTGAATTTTCCTCTGAACATCAAGTAATACATCTTTACTGTGAGAATGATCAAGGTGGTGGAGTCTCCTGCCTTGGAGATCTTTAGGTCATCTGGGCATAGTCCTGCTAACCAGCATAAAGTGTCCTTGTTTCAGCAGGGTGGTTGGGCCGATGACATCCAGAGGTTGCTTCCAACCTCAGCCATTCTAGGATTCTATGATAGACATCATAAAATATTGAAAGCATAAAATTTCCTACAGGTCATATCCTGACAATTGAAGGCCATGAGGGTTGCTTAAAGGTCTCTAAAATTACATCAGATGGCTGTGTTTAAATGCCTGAGTTACTCCTTAGTGTCTTGGCAGTAACTTCTGCACAGAACAAACATGTTCAGTTCAGTGTTGTGTCTGTGGACGTGCAGGAGCAGGATGTGGATCCTGCGGAAGAGGAAGAGGATATTTGTCTTAAAGGCATTGGCTTTTTTTTGTTGCGTGTATTGATGCATTACAGAAATTCCTGTTTGTTTTTTTTTTGTCAGGTTTTGATTCTATTGTTTTGCAGTTTGTATGCTTGTCAGATCAGATAGGTGCTTAGATTTGTGGTGGCAAGGGACACGTTAAAATATATGACCTCAAGTATCAAGGTAGGAAGGATCTGGGAGCCTGAGTACCCTTACAGATCTGAACCTTGCTGCTTGATACATTAGAGGTGGAGATTAGAGTCTTGGTGGCCCTGAGGCGAGTGCTTGGGACTTCATGTTTTTAGAGAGGTCTGCATCAGGAGACTTTGACAGAAGAGTTGAAGTCAGGTTTGGTCACTGCTGTCTTTCAGCTGAGAATCTAGGCTTAGAGTACAGATGGGATTTTGGGTAGCAGGAAAAAAACCCTTTACTGATGAGAGAAAATTTTCAGGATTGTACTGCTGCTGCCTACAGGCATGCTATCTTTCCATCCCAGATCACCTGCAATCTCATCCTGCCTGTTTCTGACTGCAAGATAAATTATAACAGAAAGCTACTGCAGATACCATTTTACTGGGTTATTCTCTTGGAGAAATGTAGATCGCTGTTTGATTTGCATTTTTTTCCTGGTGCAAACTATGATTGACAGGACAGCCTTGCTTGCATGACCGTTTTTTACTGTCCCAAAACCAAAAGACCGAATTCTGACATGACAGTTAAGTGAGAATATGAAATGTGTTGGATGTGAACTGTGCTGGATTCACAACTGCAACAGATCGTTGAAAATCGAGGGGCAGGAAAACAAGGTGTAAATTATACAGATTTCCTATATATAAATGATAAAGCAGAAATAGTTGTGGGCATCACACAGAAGGGCATATATAGAGCTAAACTCAAAGGAGTATTTATTAAGCAAGTTTTCCTTGGAAGGCAAAAAAAGACAGAGCCATCTTCTTGCAAGTCTCTGTTCTTGCTAAATAGAAGGGGAGCAACACAGATTGTACTGTGTGAAAGCAGCCCTGAAGGTGAGTGGGTACTTTGAGATGAACAGGGGACAGGATAGGACTTTTTGTTCTTGGCAAATGTGTTTGTAATGAGCTGTGTGTCTGGCAGTCTTCTGGAAAGAAAATACAAAGCCTGCTTACATACTGAGGCTAAGTTTTTTTAGTTCACCTGATGAATAAGTGAGATCCCTACTTACTTCAGCACTTTCCTCATCCAAATTATGAGATGCTCTACCTGCAAGTGCTTTGGCATCAGTGCAGTTCTGTGACTGAGTGTACCATACAATTTTATCCTTTTTCTCCAAGAGCAAAAGAGAGATGGGAAGGCTCTGGAGGACATTCTGGCTTATATTCTGTTTTTATTGGGTTTTTACTCCAAGTCAGGACCCTAGCAGATTCCTTTATTTGAGTGAGGCCAGCAACTTACTATAGAGGGAGAGTTTAGGAAGCAAAGGTGTAGTGTACGATGTTATCTCTTTCACTAATTCTGCAGCGACATTCACTGTTGTACAGACCTTCTGCACAGAGTCCTAAGGTAAGTTCCCCTCAAGCCTTCAAAGCAGAACTTTTTCCCGGTGCTTAAGGCTGTCCATCTTCATAAATGTCACACACACTTTTAGAAAGCACAGGAAAGCATGTGTAGAGTTTAAAAAGTTTAAAAAACTCCTAGCATTGAACCTATTGAATAGTTTTAGTGCTTCATATGTGTTGCAATTATCCGTATATTGGCTTGCTGGTGTCTGAAAGGTTTTTGAAAATGTTCTGTTCTAAACGTTCAACATCAATTACCCCCAAAAAGCCAAACTGAAGTGATTCATCAATAAGGAAAATAAATCACCTCAGAGAGAGTAGACTGCAATATTACAGACTGAAAGAGATTTTGTTTGAGCAAGTTATGTGCAATAAAGAAAGTCAGAGGTGCTGAAAATTGTAGAAGGCCTAGCTGGATTCTTCTCAGCCTAGTTTGGCAGCCACTTTTGACAGGCAGGACTTGCTGGATTTTGATTGAGGAAGGCCAATTTTTAAAGGTACTTTGGTATTTAAAATACATGAAGACACCACTGGGAATTTTGAATTTGCATTGGAAGGGGATAAGATTCAGAACTTCCTTTCCCTCCAGTATCTATCTGAGTTGGGATCTAACTCAACTAAGCCTTTCTCTACTCATAGGGACCACAGTGTGTTTGAGAAGCTGACAGTGTGATGTCCAGTTTTGTGCTGGAACAGAGAGTTCTGACTCAGCTTCATCCCTGGCTGAAGGTAGGGGAAGTACTAGCAGACCTGCAGCGTGCCTGGCCAGAATTTGGGATTTGGCACCACCAACGTGGATTCTTGCCTCTTTTCTGTCAGAGGACTTTCAGGAGTGCCACATGAAGGCACAGCAGGAGGCAGAGCGTGGTGAACAGCACGTCTTCAGCTTCCTTGTTCCCTTTAGGTCACATAGTTGTTTTAACAAAGAGGTACAGTTTGCACTCCAAGCCACAACTCCACCCTCTGGAGCATGTAGTCCCACAGGAGTACTCTGCTTAGAAAACTGTTGCAGTGTGTTCTGCAGCCAGTCTAATGGTTTGGAATAAAAATGTGTGTTTGTGCTTTTGCTTCTGGAATATCACTGGCTTTTCCTAGGTCTCTGTTCCAACTGCAGAACTCAAGAGCACAGACTTCTCTCAGTGAAGGAGCAGTAAAGAATAAGCTGTATGGTGAAAGTCTGCCATCAGGGAAGGAAAGTAATAATACGTATGAGAATGGCATACCTAGAACCTAAACTCAAGATCGCCAGTATTTAGCTAAAATCTGCAGCATATAATGCCTGGTATAGACCAGTCTTTCCCTTCTTGAAAATACAGATAAGAACAAGTTAAAAATAGAGCATGCCTCAAACTTTTAGGGAGTAGATCAAATTAAGAAAATCTAAACCACATGGCATCAAAATCTTCTATTGTCTTTTTAGTGAATAAGACAATAAAAATAAAGTATCTGGGACTCTCTATTCTATCTCCACTTTCCATTGCTCTCCTTCAGTTCATTTATGCTTTGTTCTTTTTTGGAAAATAAATTTCCTGAGACTGTGAGGACCCTATGACCTAAGCAGACTATCAAAGAAAACCTGTGCGATATGCTGGGAGTCTGATGCCTAGAGTTGCAAGAACAACAGAGTCCTTCAGTGATTTCTTAATCATCTAAGTTTAGGGACAGTGAGGAAGGCCATGAACATTTACCATGGCCTTTTGCAGACAAGATTGCTCTGAGAAATGCTGTGTGATAACTTAAGTTGGGGACTTCCCCTGTCAGCATTAAGTATTCTGAACTAGTCAAAACAACTGATTTTGTGGGCTGCAACTGGTGCAAATCAGCAGGAGAGGTGCTCATGTGGGTCATTTGGGGTCTCTCTGAAGCTTCATGGTGTGTTTTATTCAGGTCCTGCCAAGTAAACTGTGCTAGGATGTAAGAAGTCAAAGCTAAGCTAAGTGTGCAAGGACTGAGGGGAGCTGTAGACAAGTGTCCGGAATTCATCGACAACAGCAGTGAAGGGACTAGAAAAAAATTACTTTATGTAGAGAAAGCCAAGACCCCTTTAAATTGGTACCTGTTTCTCGGCATGGCTGAACACAGTTCAGTGCAGGCCAGTGGGGTCTTCCTGAAGGAGGTCACCTCAGCTGTTGGGTCTCCCTGCTGTGAGGACAGCATTTGAAACCAACATGGATATCATGACACATCAAGGTAAGCATGGCCTCTCCAGAACGTCAGACGACAGGTTATGGACAGAAAGCCAGGTATCAAGGGAAGCTGCAGGCAGCTTCATCTGAATCAAGCTGAGTCTTTCACATTCAAGAAATTTGGGTTGGGTTGCTCTCTTCCAAGGAGAGTTGCTAAGAAGCATGGTATTATCAGTGCTAGAGGTCTAAATGCCAGCCCCATGGTACTTGACATCTGAATTTGGACTTTACAAAAGTGTCAAAATGAATTTGTATCTCTTGGGCCCAGGATTTGAGAAATGTTCTCTGAAGGTAAGAGGAAAGGTAAGACCTAAAAGGACTCAAAATAAATTTAAAAAGCGAAAGTCAATCTAACAGGGATTGGCATTTCTGTGATCCTCTTCTGTCTGCATCCCTGGGTGACTAATCCTCATTTCCTGCCCATATATTCCAGTCACAGCTGAAGCAAATGCTAACCTTCAAGACAAAATTGGAATCCATGTGCTGGACCTTTGGATCTCTGGCATACTCCCTTCTAATATGGAAGAGACATCATGCACTCGAGGTGTACAACAGCTCTGTTCACCGGCAGAATGGTGAGACTCACAGCCAAGTATGCGGAGAGGAGCAGCTTGTTATGGGGCTTGCATACTGAGTGAAGACTAACTCAAACTCTTTACCACTGCTCCTTTTATCTGCCAGTTCAAGATTTTGTTCCAACTCCAGCTGCAAGCACTACACAACAGGAAAGCTGCAGTGACACTGGTTCAAGGCTTGGAGGGCTCTTCAGTGTGAAACAATGTGTGCTTGAAACTTTTGGGCTAGGTGTTCTTTCTTCAGCACCTTTCTTCTGTTTCCAGGACAGTCAATGAGCAAAGCAGTGATGAAACTGTATACTTAGGTGATAAATTCAGCTGTCATAAGTAACTTAGATTTGCAAACAGGAACTGCCACTCCACCTTCCAGCTTAATACAGAGTGCTTAATACAGAAATCTGGATCCACACCTGTGGAGACATATGCTGTCTTAGCACATGCTAAAAACTGTAATACATCAAGGCAATAAATGGTTTCCCCCTCCAAAAAATTATTTTTCTTGATGTTTTTCAGATATTTATCATGACATTTTTTGTATTGATTAGTTGATCTTGCTTGTAAGTGTAGAGCTATATTTGTTTTCCAGTCTGGGTTTTACTAGTCTCATATTTCTGATGATGATGGTGTCCTGTGGTGCAGGGTAGTGACAGGAAATTCAGGGCCCAGCTCCTACCTCAGACAGCAATCATACTCGGTATTAGTGCTACTGTCATGGGGATAGGCCAGGTGTGAGGTGAAGACAAGACAATGAGATAACATATGGACATTGGCAGGAGACCATGCAATAATAAGTTGTTTAGAAAGAGTGTGCAAGGGTTCCAAAATGCCATGTTTTTCACAATTGTTCCTGCCTCTGAGCAGTGTTCAGCTACTGGGGCTACTGTGACTGCAGGAATCTTTCCACTCTGCTATCCACCATCTCAGAGCAGTCAATTATTGAACTCCTTGAGTTGAGAATAAACATCTTGCAGAAGTTCTGACAACACCATCTGTTTTTAAGAAGGTGACTACAGGGTGTGTCTCAACTTGATGGCAGTCATGCATGAAAATTTTCTATGCAAGGCAGCCTTATCTGATGTTTACAGGTCATTATGTCTGTGCAAATGTTTGTTTAAAAGTTTAACTGTAATTCCTGGATGTGAACCTGGCTCTTTGTCATCTCCTTCCTGGCTGTACAGAGAGATGAGGCAGTGCCAGGCCTGTGTTACGCAGACAGCAGAACTGCAGCTGTGCCAGCCTGCAGGCAGCAGTTCCCTCTCACATCCTGTACCTGTGCTGGGGTTAGGAG